>CM070723.1:54621478-54889890 GCA_036346275.1 Otatea glauca
ATCTTGAATATACTGCAATTAGACACCGTTACTAACCTTAGATTACCAAAATCAAATGGATCCTCAATCACCTTTCGAAATCAACGGTCTTCTTTTACCAAATCGCCTCACAGCCGCATAGCCGCAGCTAAATGAAAATAGATCCCGAAACCCTAAAAATGCACCAAGTGGCTCGGGCCTCTGTATTTTATATAGCCGATAGAAATCTCAGACGGTTTTATAGAAAACCCGTCTGAGATAAACATAGAATTACAGACGGTTTTATAATAAAACCGTCTGTGATATATGACAGACGGTTTTATTACAAAACCGTCTGGGATAATATGTGATATTACAGACGGTTTTATGTAAGAACCGTCTGTGATATATTCCCAGACGGTTTTTAATTAAATCCGTCTGTGACATGGATGTATATCACTGACGGTTTTTATAGAGTACCGTCTGTGATAATTTCACGGACGGTTAAAGTATAAAACCGTCAGTGATATTATTTGTCACAGCCGTCTGTGTTGAGGCGTCTAATATACCCCTTTCTGTAGTAGTGTGTGTAAGATCATCCTTTTAAGTGGGAGAGCTCAATTAAGCTTAACTGGCTAATGATTCCGTTGAATATGAAAATGAAATGGACATATCTTAGGAGTATTTTGACCTAGATGTATTTAAGGACTTCACTGGCCCTTTCGCAAATTCAAAAAATATTGATGGTTTTCTAACAGCTAATGTCAGCTCACAGCAGTGGCGCACTGTTCTTTTATGCGTTGAAGGGTGGAGGCAGAAAAATCTGTTTCCATCTAGTGCAGGTCCAGGTGATCATTTTTAACTTCGGAGAAGGTCCAAAATTGCTCAATATTGCGTACTTGACTGCCACAATCGAGTAGGCTTTGCTCATGAGGAGGTCCCCAATATAACTATGGAAGAAGTCATGTTAGGAAGTGTGTCACATCACAGGGAAAACTTGAGGTTGCTGTATGGAAATCCTATCCGCCCTATTACAGTTACATAACCAGCTGTCAGATTTGTGAATCAAATTGTATGCTTATGAGCAATAAGCGCTGTAATAAGAGCAAGAATTTGAGTTAATTAACTAGAGCTAGTTTTATAAGGTCCTGTTTGTTTCGGCTTAGGTTTTTTGGCTTTTAGCTTAAAGCTAGCTTTTTGGCTTAACGAGCTTTTAAGCCGTCTATTTTTAAGTCAAGACATGTTGTTTGGTATTCTGGCTTTTTGATGGGTCGGATGGTGTAGCTTATTACTAGAAAGTTTGAAATACACGGACTTTTCTTATGTACTGATTTATCTAATATAAATGTTTCATACTTTTTTCACCGAATGTCGTATTGAAAAATATAGATTAATATTGAGATCAAACTTCATTCTGAGCATAATTATTTATCAACTTGATCCGGATTGGTGGAGGAGGAAGGAGACTGGGGACGGCGGAGGAGGGAGGAGGTCGGGGATGGTAGAGACCGGAGCAGCGGAGGGAGAAGGCATGTCACAAGGGGAGCGAGAGAAGACGAGGAGAAATGAGGAGATAGAAGAAGGATTCTTGAGTTTATATATGATGGCATTTGGTGGGTAATTTTGGAGACTTCCAGTGGCAAAGGGTTATTTCATCCCAAAAAACCCAAAAAAAACACCTCTTACCTGGCTTTTGCCTTATAGTTATATGGAGGCTTTTGGGTTTTTTTTTTAAGTTTGGCTTAAAAATCAGTCGTTTGTTTTGGTTTTAGCTTTTTTTTTTAAGCTAATGAAAAAGCCAAAACAAACAGGGCCTAAACATTCCGTATTACAACGTGATGCATGCTGTTACATATAGTATATACACCTTCATTGTATAAGAGGCATCTGCATTTGGGAGCCTCTCCTTTATTTATGGCTAAGATGGTGTGACAAATTCAGATTTCAAGAACACACGGCCATGTAATATTTAAGCCTTCTGCTTTCTGGTACTTATAATTAATATAGCCGATGAAAATTTGTCTAAACGTCATGCATTATTCTGCTAGTCAACACATGGAGTTTATATATAAGAAAATAGTGGTACAGTTGTTCAACTGTGATCTAACACCCTCTAAGTTTAAGTGCTAGAGCCTGCGTTGTTCCAAACTTCCTGATCTTGTCTCATTGGCTTGTGATTATGATTTTACTACAACTTGTGCACTGTTTAGAAGAAGAACACAACCTTTTCCATGCACCTTCATTGAGATCCCCAACTACGTCAATAACAACTAGCAATCTTCCATATTCGTTCAATCTCCCGTATTCGTTCAAGGAACAATTTTTTTTTGAAAGAAACAGCAGGAGTTCTACCATGCATTAAAGATATAGACACATGAAGCTAGGTATAAAAAGAAAATCCGCTAACAGGAGCTAGAATTTAAGAAAAGTTAAGAGAAACCAGCATGCTGGCACAAGCTATTTAAAACTCAACCACCACGATCAGGAGCTAAACATTAGATGGGATCCTTCCTTTATCTGAGCTTTGACAATGTATTCTTCCTTCTGTCAGGTGACCGCATGTAGGGGGGCCTCCGGCTGAGGTTGATTCATCTGAAATTCGTTTGTGAGGTTGCCGAATTGGCTTCGAAATCTAGATCGTCGTGACATTCGCTTATACCCCGGTCTTCGTCTAGCGAAAAAGAAACCTGTAAAATCCTAAAAGACTCAAGGGATGAAACAGTGAGCAAACCTGCCTGCAAAACATGTACAAATTGTCCTGAAGAATTCAAGGAATATTAATTTTGATATTTCATCCTAGCATTCCATCTGTAAAATCATTGTCGCTCAAGAAGATAATCTATGACCATGAAAGAAAAAATAGATTAAACATACATACTAAAAAGTAATTGTATGTAAATAAAAAATCAGTAGATCGGAATCTATACTCACTGATTTTTCTCAAAGAATACACTCAATGATCCTTTTACATAAAAGTACAAACCTTAAATAATTTGTAAAAAAATTTCTCTTCCTGTTTCTTCTCCTTTCTTTCTAGCTGTCGCTTTCTTTGGTTTCTTTTTCGTGCGCTACTGCCGACAGGAGCGTTGTATCGCACTGCAGCGCGCACCTGTATCAACACTGCAGCTCGCCCCTGTAGCCGCGCCGTAGCTCTGTTTTTCTTCTGCGCCGCCGGCTGCTCTTCGTTTCTTCTCTTTTTTGCGGGCAAACTTTCCAGCCGTATGTCCCTGCCTTTTGTACTCGCCCTAACTTCTTTATCTCTAATTAACTGCATACATACATATCCACTTAGCCCAATTACATATATCTAATATATGCACATAAAGTCCAAAACTCACACATATGCATGTGCATGGCCCACCTACCGCTCTCGCGTGGCACGTTCGCCTGCACCACTCACTAACCGCTACACTGCGTTGTCCATCCGCATAGACCTCTATGCGTCCCGTCTCACTGCCATGTGCCCCTCGCGTGCTGCACTCGAGCTACGTGCTACCTATGTGGATTCTCTACGACCTGCAATGTGCGTGCGTCTCGCATTCCTACGTTGTACCTCCTATTTCAAATAAACCAAACCTAAAACAGTATCTTGTTCTTCCACGGTAAATTATTCGTCACAATAAATATTATAATCCATCATAAATATTATTCGTCACACAAAATTTCTGAATTTCAAAATTGTTTTCCAATTTAATTAATTCATAAATCAAATTTCAATTATTAAAGTTAGCAAATCAATTCCAAAAATTACGAATTTTTTTAAAGAAGTTCATGAAAAAATCTAACATTTAGAAAAAAATATTTTCGGGATTTTATCGGCTTTTAAATTTTCTTAAAAATTCAAACACTACTGTCATTAATAGGAAAATATTTTAAATAAGCAGCTGAAAATGTATAAAAACTCATAAATACATAATTTATTATTTTAGACATAATTCAATAGAGAATACAAATCTTGGATCATTGCATGTTCTTCATGAATGTTTGGAGCAAATAAAATAGTTATGTTTTTTCATTTTGTGTGTATAATTTAAAAGGTTTCATTTTCCGATAAATATCCGTGACCGTATTTTTTTCGATTCATATTAGCTCCGCATCCATATTCGATATTATTCGTATTCATATCTGATAAAAAAAATATGAAAACAAATATGGCACAACCATTATCCATCCTTATCCGATCCGTTTTCATCCCTACTCCTTTCTCCTGTACCTGATTGTTCTCCTTAAGAGTTTTTTCTCGATTCGCCCAAAAAGGTTAACCTGGAGTTTCAATTTACACTCATTCCCCTCAAGATTTGATTCCCTCGATAGCACACAACATACACGGCAAATGTCCATGGCACCTAAAGATAGTGTAATACAGGATAGAATCATACAACCACTTGAATACACAGCTAAACTGGAACTTGTGGGGCACAGCACCAGGGTTCACAAAACCGCGGTAAACTGCTCGGTTTTTGCGGTTTTCAATCGTACCATTCCGGTTCGAGAACAGAAATCGAGCGGTTTACCGGTGGAATTTAAAAAAAGATTCAAAAAATTTAAAAAAATTTATGTGTTAAAAACTGCTCGAAAACCGCTTAAAAACCGTTTTGTAGAAACATATAATTGGTCGGTCGGTTTTTTGTCAAAAACCGCGGTTTTCGCGCGTAGGTTTGGGCAGAATTCAAATTTTTTGAATTTCCAAACTGTTCGGTTTTTCACGGTTTTCGAGCGGTTTCTCACGAAAACAGTTGCCGCTGGGCTAGCGGTTTTCGGCTTCGAAACGAAATTGTGAACCCGCACAGCACAAACTGTAAAGCGTGAACAGAACATTGAGTCGTGCATGTTTGTATAGATAGATTGTGATGAAAATCATCTACTAACCTTATACCAATTTTGGCAGCAGAGAATATCTGGTTGCTCAAAATTACAGCAAAATAAATTGACAAATCAGCCCTGCATCAGTACATTGATAGACAGTCAACAAGGAAATAGTAGCAGAACACGAACTTTGCCATGCCCATATTCCACACATGATCCATCCATTGGTTATTCAGTCAAGAGTTCAGACCAAAAATCAAAGTAGATGACCAGTCAGAGTTCACCGTACATCAAGTTACTGTTAGTTGTTGCAATTAACACATAGCAGATTAGCAATATAGTTTTTAATTTTCGCATTTGCAAAACGTGCCTCCTAGGAATCTCCCAAACGGAGACTTGAAAAATGGAGGATGTGCCGGTTGCACTTCTCTTCTTAATTAATTAAGGAAAAATAGGTTTTGTAGCACTAAAAAATCATCACTTTAGCTAAATACCACTGAATTAACCTAGTTCACTGTAATACCACTGAAATTTTCCTCCGTTCCATTATTTACCACTTCGTCGCTTGAAATGCTGCCACAACCAAGCTGCGTCTCCGTTGAACCGCCGCCGGCATTCATCGCTACCAGGCATAAGTATGACCTTAGCGATGCAACTGAGTATGCTATGAGGCTGTTGCTGGCTTCCTCCTCGCCGGTCACCGTGACCTCCAACTCCAACCATGGGGCACCCGATCTACCGCTTCCCAACTAGACTTCGGTTGACGCAATTTTCTTGCCTAGCGATGGTCTCTTCTCCACTGCGAGGGACTTCTTCATACCCTTTGCTTCTCCAAATCTGACCTTTGCTGCCTCCTCATTCTTTGCCTCCGCTACAGCCGTAGCCCGCAGGGGATGCCAAGGATGTACAACAACGTCGCAGTTGAGGGAGGTGGGATTGTTGCTATCGTGATTGATACCCTTATGAAAGACTATGTGGAGGTTTATTCATATTTATGATGAGTTATTGATAGTGTTTAAGCATATGGTACTTAAGTTTGAGTTTTTTTAATTCTATTTTAAATTTGAAGCAATTTGAGGTGTAGTTATTGTTAAGTGGCACTACTTACCTCGGCACTACTGGCCTAGGATGGTGGTAGTGCAGGCCTTGCGATACTATTAGCCGAGCGGTACTACCGACCTGTAAGTGGCCCTAGTTATTTTCTAGGGAGGTGTCTCTCGAGGTTTTTCAGTGGGAGCGGTACTACCGCCCAACCAGGAGTAGTAGTACCTGACTTGTGGTACTACCGGTCTTGGGTGGCGGTAGTGCCGACTTTCCAGGAAGTTGAGAGTGTTGTGTTTGTATTTTGTAATGGTTATTGCATATATTTGTGAATAGTGCTATGTGATGGTTTGCAAGAGAGTGTTGGTAAGTAAGACCCTTTTACCCCTGCTCAAACACCCAGGCTCTCCGTGCTCTTCCGGATGAAATGCTGCCACAACCAAGCCGTGTCTCCGTTGAACCGCCGCCGGCATTCATCGCTACCACGCATAATCTCCGCTGCTGACCTCCTCTATTCTAGTATGACATTGCTGATGCAACTGAGTATGCTACCAGGTACTTAATTGGCTAAATGACTTGCACGGCTGAACTGAATAAACGAATACAAAACTATTGACAAGCACTTATAATTAATATTGCTCAGGAACATTTGTCTCAACGTCATGCATTATTCTGCTACTCAACACATGGAGTTTACATATAAGAAAACAGTAGTACAGTAGTTTAACTGTGATCTAACACCCTCTCAAAGAACGAAAAACTTGTGATCTAACATATGATCCAACATAGCAACAAAATTAACCAAGTGCAATTCTGTTATTCATAGAGCGCTTCCTCTTAAGGACTGCATTACTCTGTAGCTCCCGAATCTCACAAGTATAGATATAGTTATGGTAGGGCGGTATCTGAGACTTCCATGTGAGGACTTCAAATTTTCCGTCAGGCTTAACGCTTCCATACATCACATCTAGGATTGCTATCTTGGGAATATCCTCTTGAGAAGAGCATGTTTGATACTGATCATAAACCAATAAATCTTCAGTAGCTCTACCTATTCTTCGAACATAAGTGGGTTTATCGTCATTTAAAAGATCAGCCGGATGTACACAAAATCTAGAGAGATGTTTCTGTAGGTAGCCTCTCAGAAATGACAGGACTTTGCACCAATAGCGGATGTTAAAGTTTTCTCTCAACAAGCAAGCAGTAACGTTTGCACCAATGAGAGTACCATTCAGCACCCTGGCTATCTCCACGGCCAAACATGCAAATCTTGGGTGCATATCAGGATCTGTGCTTCCAAACGTAATCACCTTGAAGAAATACCAAAACGCTTCATGAGACAGACGTTTAAGTGCTAGAGCTTGCGTTGTTCCAAACTTCCTGATCTTGTCAGATAGGCTTGTGATTATGATTTTACTACCACTTGTTGTGCACTGTTTACAAGCAGAATACAAACTATTCCATGCACCTTCATTGAGATCCCCAACTGCCTCGACAACAACTAGCAATCTCCCATCTTCGTTCAAGGAACAATTTTGATATTTCATCCCAAGCATTCCATCTCTAAAATCATTGTCGCTCAAGAAGACAATACTTGAAAAATAATTACGGACTCTTACATCATTACAGACATGAGCGACAAGGGTGCTCTTCCCTACTTTCCCCGGACCAACAATAGGTAGGACATCAGGATTGCCAACACTAGGGGGTTCTGCATGCAGCAGGAAGTTGATGACTAGTTCCGTTTCCATCTGGCGGCCAAACATGCACTTGTTCAACAAGAGATGCATGCTATAAGGCTGGCGGTATAAATGAGGGTAGCTATTCAAGAACACGACTAACCCATTCACGTCAAAAAGCATGGTGTTCAAACTGTCAAGCGCGTCTTGCAGTTCTTCTAAAGTTTGTGTACTGCTACCGGAGAGAAAGAGACGTTTTGCATAATTGAATCTAGACATATTCGAAAAGCGACTCACCGCCTGATTTTTAGCCTCCCCTTCTTGGTGAGTAGGGTATCTGAAGGTGTCAAGTACGTAGTAGCCTCGGTATATATCGCACCTCTCAGCATGCTCAGCTGCTGGAGAATCCCTTGGTTTGTGATGTGACGCCCCGCAGCCTCTTCGACGATGACCTGCGCCCGGAGTAGAATCCTTTGTAGTCTATCCTCCACGGCCAGCGCCGGCTGCTTGGAGTATTTATTGATGAAGAAACTGATGGATCTATGGGCGAGTGCACCCAAGGCCGCTGAAAGGAATATCTCCATTTGCGGGGCTCTGTCCTCAGGAAGAGTGTGCAACGGGTGGACAAGAGAATGAAAAGTGTGTCGTGGAATGCAATGTCTCTGAGACCCATAATTTATGCTCTGCTTCTAGTCATTGCAGGTTAGGAAAGTCAAGCCTCATGGTGAAAATCTCTTTGCTCTGAGCGTCGAAAAATCAATCCATTCCCTGCACATGATCTTTGACATTTGGGCTCCCTCTCTCGCCTGTAACTGCTGACCAATGTTACTGCTTGAGTTTTTCTTTCTTTCTTTATTACATATACTTGACATATTGGCAACAGGTACAACTCTTGACTATAGGTGGGCATCGTGTCATGTCGGGCCAGTTCGGCACAGATCTATTGTGCTTCGTGTTTGAACCGTGCCGGATTGCAACGGCCCGTAGTGCCCACTGTGCCGTGCCGTGCCGGCCCGGTTCGCCTTTGACGAGTCTAGGCACAGTCCATTTGTACTTCATGCCTGCTTCGTGCCATGCCGGTCCAGGCCCAGCCAATTTGCATTATTGCGACTAGAGGAAAGGAGCCGGAGGCATATGGAGTTAAGGCAATGGACACAAGTATTATAGAAAAAAGAACTAAAACTTATTTATTCTTGAATAGTTACACAGAGCGACGGGGACGTGCTGAACACGGACGAGAGAGGGGGGCAATGGGCGAGAAAGAGAGTGAGGGAGACAGGTGAGAGATTGAGAGAAACGGGCGAGAGAGGCAGAGATTGAGAGAGACAGGTGAGAGAGAGCTAAGAGAGATTGAGAGAGACTAGCGAGAGAGAGTAGGTTCTTGCACTATCTCTCAATTTCTATCAGCCCTCTCTCCCCTCTTGCCCGTCTCTCTCAGATGTCGGCGGCGGAGATGGCGTCTGCTAGGTGTGTCCATGATACTCATGCTCTGCGGGTCGGTGACCTTCATGCTGGGCTTCTTCCTCATTCCCTGGGTCATCGGTCCGACATGGCTCGTGCTACAGTGTCGTGTTGGGTTGTGCCGCCCATCGGGCCCGGTTCTCAGGCCCGACATGGCCCGTGCTACAATGTCTTGCCAGCCCGATACAGCTCACATCGTGCCATGCCGATCTTTGGACCGGACTATGTCGCCGTATCTCGGGTCGGTCAAAAAAAACCCAGCTCGAGTGCCCACCTCTACTCTTGACCCTTATGTCTTTGATTACTGAACCATCACCGTCTGCCGTGCAGCCTACGTTGTTATTATTTCCTTTAATTCTATTCAGCCAGCTGTCGTAGGGGCGACCCGCCGACCTCTACGGGCTGGCCAAGGACCTCAGAAGTGTCACTGAAAGGTGAACACGAAGGCCCTCTGACAAAAGAAGATTGGGGACAGCCAAACCTCCCTTCCCCTTCGAGGAGTCGATGGAGAGTCTCGGCAGCCAGTCGAAGGGACTACCAAATCCCGATGGTGCCTCCTCGGAGTACCCGAAGGGGGATCAAGTAGGGTATAGTATAGAACAGGTGTTAGAACAGGTGCTTGAAATAGTATAGAACAGGTCTTAGAACAGGTGCTTGATATAGTATAGAACAGGTGTTAGAACAGGATCCGGCAGTAGACATGGCACAAAGGCGTTAGAACAGGTGCTTGATAGTATAGAAATGATCATTACCGGTATGAGTGAGTTTGTTGTATACCTGACGAACTGCCCTCCAATGCATCGCCAGCCATGTAGCATGTATATGTTTTTAGAGAAGTGCATGTTTGGCTGTCAGACGGTGTGAAATCATGTACTGAAAAATTGGTTTAGAATTGAATTTGCGAAATGTGCTAAAAAATTAGCTCAGAATTTATTTTCAATGTGGGCGGTACTATCGGACCAATGGGCGATAGTTATTTTCAATACGTGTGTTTTTCTGGTTTTCGGACGAGCGGTGCTACCGAACCACTGAGCGGTAGTACCGGACGTCGCGATTTTATGCAATGCTCGTGTGAGTAATTGCATGGACTGATGTTGAGTCAAGTCGTGGACTTGTGCTCGAAATTGTTTCTTCATGTGCAGATGTTGCTCGAGGGCGAACATGGTCGATGACGGGACTGGAACTAGGTTCGTGGAGGAACTGAGGTTCGGGACTAAGTTCAAGGAGGAATCGAGGTCTTGATGGCCAAGGATGTCATGTGGGACGTTCGGGTTAGAGAACAGTGCACATAGAGGCTGGTTAGTCACGTGAGTGCAGCATGTGGGCTGTACGCATGCAGAGTTGTATTGGGTCATGTTGGGCCAAGTGGAGTTGTATACAAACTCTTTAGGATTGCTCATTATAAATAGGGGAGGTGTCTCATGTTTATATAGAGCTGGGCATTCGAGATTGTACTCTTTTGTTTTGAAGTACTATAGATAAACAGAGAAAGAAA
Source organism: Otatea glauca (assembly GCA_036346275.1). Taxonomy (NCBI): domain Eukaryota; kingdom Viridiplantae; phylum Streptophyta; class Magnoliopsida; order Poales; family Poaceae; genus Otatea; species Otatea glauca. The sequence goes on from CM070723.1 coordinate 54,631,919, forward strand.
ATAAAAAATCCTAATTTCCTCATCCTCCCGAGCGCACGAACCGAGCGAGAGTCTTCGTAATGCTACAGTGATTTCGTGTTGCCACAGTACTTTGTTACATTGATCGTGATTTACTGTTTATCCGCGAATCTGTTTTGTTGTTGTTTGCGTTCTTGTCCGGTTTTGGTTCTTATAGATTGATTTATTGTCTCTCTTGATTCAACGAGTTTAATCTTGATTTGATCCATCCAAAACCTTCCTAATAATCAACTTAGAGTTCCTGAAAGTTTCATTGCCTAATCTTTTGTAGATTTTGATTAATCTCGAAATTAGGGTTAGGTTAATTCTCGTCAAAATCTGTTTCAGTAAGCTTTCGGGACCTATAACTTTTGATCCATAGATCCGATTGCACTGATTCGTTTTTTTAGATTCGAATCGGAATCTAGTTTCTACAGTTTAAATTTCAGGTCAATCCGTTGGTTGGATCTTTAGGAATATACGTTTTAGTGATCACGTCTTACTCTGTTTTATCGAATCCAAATCAAACAATTTGAGTCTGGATCGGGGGTGTTTCAAAAATCATCAAAAATTTGATTTTAGCTTCCGTGCGATCATTCATCACTCTGTGATTACTAGTTTAGTGTATATTGATCCTACAAGTGGTATCAGAGCAAGGTTTTTCTAATTATTCTTAACCGGTGATTAGAATTCATATCAATGAATCGTTATTCGACAAAACCTTGTGTTTTCGATGGTGTTGATTTTCAGTTTTGGAAGACTAAGATGGAAGCGTACATCCAAGCTCAAGGCTTCGCGATTTGGGAAAAGGTGTACAAACCATATGAAGTGCCTGGGAACAATGACGTCAATGAAACCAATCGAGCATATGTGAAAGCGAATAGCAAAGCACGAAATTTGATTATCCAAGGATTGGGAAGAAGCGACTTCGACTGCGTGATCCATCTCAAGTCTGCATATATGGTATGAAAATCTCTTTGTGATTACCATGAGTGTTCTAACACTGTCAAATAGGTTCGTCAGGATATATATAAGAAAGAATATATGCGATTTGAGATGAAAACTGGTGAGTTGCTAGATGATTTCTTTGCACGTTTCAATAAGATTCTTAGCAATTTACGTGTTGTTGGGGTTAGCTATGACAATGCTGCTAATGCTAGACAATTGTTTAGTGCATTAGACATGTCTATTTAGGAGATGAAAGTTACATCCATTAAAGAATCAATTGTCATGAGTACACTTACTTTAGATGTTCTTTTCTCTAAATTAAAAACTCATGAATTGGATGTTCTTACTAGGAAGAATGATCATAAATCAATTGCTTTGACCTCCCAACCTAGCATGTCTCATAATAATGCTTCTTCAAGTTTTACTTTATCTTCCTTGTCTTCACTAACCGATGAACAGATTGAGGAATTTCTAGAAGAAGACTTGGTGCTACTCTCCTCTCGCTTTAACAAAGCTTTACAGAATGTGAGAATGAGGAAGAGAATTGGTGGTGGTCCTCCAAGATGTTATGAATGTAGTGATCCCAACCATATTCATCCAGATTGTCCTAAGCTTGCAGGTAAAGCATCTAAGGAGGAAAAGGACAAAGACAAGAAGGAAGAGAAGAAGTTCTCTCCAGGTAGCAGCAACAAGAAAAACTTTGTGAACCGCAAAGTTGTTCACTAAGTTCTTTTCGCTCTTTAACAAGTAAATTTGAGCGATGTGGATTCGGAAAGCAGTGGAGATGACACAACAACACCAAGCAAGCATGAATTGACAAGGTTGTGTCTCATGGCTAAAAGCGATGAAAGCTTCACCGAGGACGATCACGATAGCGACTTCAATGAGGTAGAACCTTCTTACGATGAATTAGCTATTGCTGTTGCTCGTCTTGGTAAATTGCTTGATAAACGTGACAAGAAAATTAAGAAACATGATGTTTTTTTATATGGATTTTTTCGTTTAATCTGATCCGTTATAACTTAGATCTACTAGATGGGTGATTAGATCTTTTTGGTTAACATGTGAGCTTTCTCTGTCTAATTAGTATAGGTATGGATAGACGGATAGATAGACATACTTTGCCACTGTACACAACAAAACATAACTGTACCCTTGTCTTCCGCAACGAGGCAGCGACCGCTACTATTAGCATCAGATACGTAATTCCTATCACCTCTTCTCTTGGTGAGAGAGATTTCCCAATGGAGACGCTCTTCGCTGCAATCGTAGGCGAACTTGCCAGCAGATCAGTCTCCTTCTTGATCGACAAGTACTTAAAGTCGCCGGCGCCGTCCAAGGTGGAGAGCCTGCGGGGACTACAGAGGATGCTGCTTCGGCTTCGCGTGACCGTCAAGGAGCCCGAGGGGAGGCACATCACAAGCCATGCCATGCTTCAACAACTGAACATGCTGAGACAAGAGATGTACAGAGGCCACCACGTGCTCGACACCTTCAGACGCCAAGCACATGAAGAAGAGATGGCCCAAGGTCATGAAGTGAGTGACCACTTAGCCATGTATAAATTCAATCCTGCCAAGCGCATTTGTTTCTCTGCTGGTAGTAGACATGGCACGGGAGAGTTAGAACAGGTGGTTGATAATCTAGGGGCCGTCATTACTGACATGATTGAGTTTGTTGTGCTTCTGAAGAACTACCCTATCATGCATCGCCAGCCATATAGCACCTATATGTTTATGGAAAAATGCATGTTTGGCCGTCAAATGGAGACAGAACGGGTTGTCAACTTCTTGTTGCATATAGAACCTCCCGCGGCTTATAATCTAGGTGTCCTACCGATCATTGGTCCAGCAAAAGTTGGGAAGAGCACACTTATTGAGCATGTTTGCTGCGACGAAAGGGTGTGTGATCAGTTTTCTCAAATTGTCTTCTTCAATCAACATGAATTTGGAAATGAACAGCTATGCACCCTAAGAGATGGTGGTATAATCAAGCATCAGCGTAGCACCTTGAGCAACGAAAGATTGCTGGTTGTCATTGAACTAGAAAGCGACGTTGATGAGGGTGCATGGAGAAGGCTGTATTCTGCTTCTGAAAGATGCTTTCCGCAAAGCAGTAAAATCATAATCACGAGTCGGTCTGAGAAGGTCGCAAACCTTGGAACAACACAAGCTGTCATTCTCTTCTTGTCACGAGAAGCATATTGGTACTACTTCAAGGTGCTTGCATTTGGAAGCTCAGATCCCGAAGAGCAACCAAAGCTAGCATCCATGGCAATGGAGATATTTGACGAGCTCTTTGACCACCACAAGATATTTCAGGAGATCAGTGGACCTTTCATAGATGCAAACAGCATAGCTCGCTTTCTAAGAGCTAAATTTGATATGCAGCATTGGCGGAGGGTTCTTGCATGCTATCGAGAAAACATTCAGAAAAATTTTCTATCTAGTACATGTCCAGGTGATTCTGGAATGAAAGGTCAATCGATTAATCTCAAGAGAATTGCCAAACCTACTCAATACTGTATAGTTTCCTACCATGATCAAGCAGGGTCAGCTCAGAAAGTAGTTCCCAAAATAACTGCGCATGAAGTCCTGTTAGGAAGTATCACAGTTCATGGGAAATTTGAGTTTGTATTATGGAAATCTCACTTGCCCCCCTATCACAACTACATATACAGCTGCGAGGTTCATGATACGCAGTGTATGGGTAAGACTAAGAGAAAGAAGCTATGCCAGAAGAGGAAGATCTGAGTTAATTTATCTTAGCAGTATTAGTTATTATATAAACATTCAGTCTAAATGTGGCGATTATTGCCGTCTTTATATTGCTGATCCTGAACATTTCAGAAGAAGTATTGTATGATCAGTTTTTAGAAATGACGAGCTATCGTATGACTTAACTGACATTTCCTTTGTTCCTTTCCATCTCTTTATTTCTTCTGTATGCTAAACTCTAGAAATATCAGACAATGCCTTAAATAGTTTTGCCCGGGAAAATTCTAATACAAAATCAATCTCTTTTTTGTACTTATTTTATAAATGGGGTGATCACCCCACCTTTTAACACTTAGAAAAAATTGGTTCTTTTGCAATCCTACATGTGGATCACATATTCAATAATTGATTATGACATGAAACACATCTCACATTTGTCAATTAATCGTCGCAACACAGAGATGACCACCACATGGTCTCACAGCTGGGAAGAACACACCTGTCGAGCATGTTCACTGCAACAAGAGGGTGCGCAATCACTTCTCTGTATCATCTTTTTAAGTGAGACCAATTTTAGGGAAGAGAAATCCTGACCGGACATAGACATAGCTCCTCAAACGAAGAACGACCGCTGGTCGTAATTGAACTAGATGGGGATGTTGACGCGGATGCACGCAGAAGGTTATACTCCGCTTTTCAGAGTTGCCTTCCGCATGGAAGTAAAATCGTAGTCACAAGTCGCTCGGACATGATCACATAGTTTGGAACGACGTTGTGTCGACGAGGAGGCCTGGCCGCCTGGGTCTGAAGGCGACGAGGTATTCCAAAGTGGCCGACCGAAGAAGAGGAAACCAGTGACACGGAGCACAGAAGGGCCAGTGCGCTCTGCTGCACGCTGGTAAGGCCTCTCGCGAGCGCACGGAAGGAGTGAGCTGCGTGTCGCTCGAAACGCCGTGGAGCGCGGAGGAAGCAGCAAAACACGGTAGGCTTTAATATCTCTTGTATCGCCGGCAGCTATTGACTTCCAACCATTCATACCAATGATCGAGACATGTCTAAGTTCTACAAAGTGCTCCATGACGACGGATATTTGACATAGTAATTTCTAAACCTAATTTAATTATTACATATATTTCTGATTACTATATCTATGGTTCGATGTTTTCCTTTTTGTCCCAACTAACACAAAAAGTGGGCGATGTATGCAAGATTAATTGATATTACAACAAAGAAAGGTATCTGGCATTCAAACATAAAGTTAAAGAGCAACACAAAACAAGAGGTAGAGAAGCCTCAAACCAATTAATGCCCTAAAACCCATTTCTTTGGCATTTAAAGATTATAAAATTTTTAGAATTATACTTCCTAATTTATATGTATATAAATCAAACTTCTAATTTTCATTAAATTTTATTTATGATTTTTCTCTCAATGAATTTTTAATTTTTATTTAGTTCTATTGCTAATTTAATATTTTTGGAATTTTGATTTGGAATTCATACACAAATCAAATTGCCTTGACATGGAGTCTTCTTTCTTTGAAAACTTATGTTTGCAATTCCTATAAAAATCCAATTGTAAATTTCATTTAATTTTCTCCCTATTATTAGGTATTTTGGGAATTTACTCTAGAAATTGTATAAAATCAAATTACTATTTTTATTTTACTTGAATTTTATATTGTAATTGATGTAGAGTCTTTATTTTAATTTTAATTTTGCTAATTTTCTTTTATTTGTCATTCTAAATTATATGTTGTGCTCGACATAGATCTTTTGTTTAATTGATCTAAAATTTGATTCCTAATATATATGAAATCTTATTTTAATTTTTATTCCGAAATTGCACATTTGTGAGATCCTAAACTAAATATATATTTTTTATTTTTTGTTAGATTTTTATTGGAAAATTCAATATTTTTGTCATTTCACTTGGCAACCCATATACATATCAAATCACTTATTACTATTTTATTTTTATTCCGAATTTGTAATATTTTTTATTGTGATTGATGTGGTATGTTTTGTCACTTTTAGGTTGGAATTTGTATAGAAATCCAAATGTTATTTCCTATTTTATTTCTATTTATCATTTTAGTTATTTATGGATTTACTTTAGAGTTGATATGGAAATTGAATTACTAATTTTTTATTCTTATATAATTTAAATTTTATTTTATTGGGCATGTTATCTTTCTTTTGATTTTCTAATTTTGATTTAATTATTATTCTGAATTTTACTTATTTTTCTATGTTAGTTTGGAAGTCTCATGGAAATGAGATTGCTGATTTTCCTTTCGTTTTCAGTCCGAATTAATGTTTTATGGATGTTACTTTGGAAGTCGTACAGAAATCAAATTGCTAAATTTCCTTAATTTTTATTTTGAAATTTGGTTTTTTGTTTTTTATATGGACTCTTTCTTTTAATCTGATCTGTTATAACTTAGATCTACTAGATGGGTGACTAGATCTTTTTGGTTAACTTGAGAGCTTTCTCAGAGTGTCCAACTAGTATAGGTATGTTCCGGACCAGGCTGGCAAGAATCAGCAAGAATTAGTTAGAATCAGGTTTTAGTCGGATTCTGATTCTATGTAGAGGGCAGCTTCTGATTGTGGGAGAAGCTGTCTAGAATCCTCCCGTTCGACAAACAATCAGTTTTTCTAAGTAGAAGCTGTACAGAAGCTGAAACGAAGGAGGCCATAACAGATAGATAGACATACTTTGCCACTGTACTGTAACAGCCTCAAAATTTTAAAATAAAGAAAAATAAATTAAAAAGTCTTTTTGTGTATTATTTCTAAATTTTCTGAATGTTCTTGGATTATTTGATATTATTTTGGCTTTTCCTTAATACAAGAAATTGAATTAAAGAATATAGTAAAATGGTAAAAGTAAAAAGTAAAAATGAATTTACCAAAGTCATAACAAAAATTTAAGGGCTCTCCATAGCCAGATTAAGTCGGTGGAAGAGCTGGATTAATTTGTAACATCCCACAAAATTCCAAAATATGAAAAATAAAAAAAGTTTGAAATTTAAAAATAGAATTGAATGAAAATTTTTAATTGGAATTAATATTTTGATTTTAAACAATATCTTTTCTTCTTTTCTTGCATTCTAGTCTTAAGAAAAGAAAGATTTCCTTTAATAAAACTATTTCTTCAAAACAAACAAAATATAAAAATAAGTTTGAGATGCAACCTTTAATTTAAAATTTAATTTCCAGAGTTTCCTTAATTATTAATTTTTCGTGAGTTTTGCTCTAACAGAAAAGAAATATATATTGAACTGGTAAAATGGAAAAAGTAAAAAGATAAAAATCAAAAACCAATAAAACCTGTACAAATCTTAGATAACTCCCAAATCCATCCAGGATCTTGATTATGCAACTTGCATTGATCAGGATCAATAAAATAAAATAGAAAGACAAAAATAACCCTGTCTAGATACTCTGAACCGACAGTGTAAGAATTCTTTAGAAATCACTGGACCATAACTAGAGTTGAAATTTTAACCATGCCGACATGCTTGTCTTATCTATGTCTGCTAAAAATATCAAGAGTTTATCCCATTATTTTTTAATTTTAAAAATTCATACAGAGAAATTGAAAAACTGAAAAATGGTAATGTCAGAATTATTAAACTTAAAATATACAATATAAAAACTTGAAAATTTTATATCATGTCAATAATTCCATTCCAGAACTTCATAAAAAGTTTCATAAAATAAGAAACTTATTTGATCTTAAATTAAAGAAAATTCAGAATCAACAGAAAATAACAACTATACATTGTCAGATTTTTATTAATACTTTTATAAATAATTTGTATCTGAAAAGTTTCTTGATCCTCCCTATTCCTTGCCGACCTACACAAAAAGGTTTATAAAATTTCAAATCTGTTTCCTGACCCATACTTTGATTTTTGTCTCGTGCTGTCCAGAGTCTTCTTCCATTCTACCTTTGCCTTTCACTGACTTGTGGGCCCACTTGCTGCAGCTAGCCTTTGACGACTTCCCTCACCACCTCTGACTACCATGTGCTCTTTCCCCACCTGTCAGCTTCATCTTCTCCTTCCTTCTTTTTCTTCCGTTCCTCTCTGTCTCTCTCTCGCAGCGGCCCAGGCGAGCCGCACCGCCTTCCTTCTTGTCATCTTCTCGCCGCAATTGTGCAAGCCCGAGGCCGCCTCATCACCGCCGTCCCTGCCAGCTCACTGCATCGGTGATAATTCCCTCTGGCTACGCCAGATAAGGCCAAGAAGACTCGCGCACCGAACCGCCTCTGCCGGAACGCTGTCGCGACAAGAATACCGCAAGTAACTTCTTTGCCACGGCATGAGTAGGGCAACAAGTTGCAACCCAGCCGACCCCTGAACGCTCCAAGCTACCACGGCAGCCTTTTCTCTAGGAATTCGCCGCCATGGCAGCAAATATCTCATGCTTGTCTCAGCCGCCAATTACAGCCGGGTTCAAACCTGGCTCGACCGACTTCATTGGCTATTTAAGCACCTCAGAATCCCGGCTAGTGCCTACGCTCACCTCCCAGTTTGCCCAAAGCCAAAACTCCACTCGGCCTCCACCTTCTTCCCCAATTCCGCGACCAACCAGAAAAAGAGGGGAAACCTCAATCTCCTTCTCTGGTGAACCACAACCCGAACCATATGATCTGGAGCTTCCTCACAACACCCAGCACCATTCCCCACCTTCAATTGAAACTCATCCTCTCCGGCAAGCTTCCACGCCGTGTTCCTCCGCCATGGATGCCGGCGCACAGTGAAAACCCGAACCAGTTACTCATCTCTTTGAATAACTGGCAAAATAGGATCCTTGTAGCATGTTGATGCTCGTCCAATCCTTAGCTTTCATCAAATCACTTCAAAAACCAACGTTCTTGTCGCCGGCCATGGCGCCACCGCCCCTTCACGGTGGCAGACTTGCTCCAGCCACCTCCGACCGAATCGATTCCACCCCCATGTGCGCATAGACATGCTGGTGATCATGGCGGAGCCGATTCACCTCCTCCGGTGCCCCCTCGCCGCCGGCGAGCTCAGATGAACTCTTCTCTATTTCGGGCCACTGACCAACAGGCCCCACTCGTCAGTCTTCGCGTGCGGTGGCGCTGCACCATGCCCCACTGTCACCATGATCACACGCTCACACAGACCACAAGGTCGATCTCGATGCACGCGGTCTCTCATTGCCAGCCGGGGCCCAGCCGTCGGTGCCTCAGCTCAGTCAGGCCCAAAAGAGGAAAACGTATTCGAAGCCCGAAGGCGTATTTCCCCTTTTTGGTAATATTTCTATTTTTGTATTTTCCTAAACCGAATACATTCAAAAGCTTATAAGTTTTGAACCATTAGTCCAAATGAGATGAAGTAAATTTCTAAATTCATGATAAATCCTTTAGATTCATAATATACAAAAATATTTTACAAATGAACTATATTTAAATTTTAAATTCAATTTAAAGAAAAGGATCAAAAGAATGCTATATGTAGATTTTTTGCAAATAAACTCCAATTTGAATGAAATCAATTTTGTTAGAAACCTTGAGTCTTTAAGAACCTGAATATGCAAAATTATTTAGGTTTTGATTTTATTTACATCATTTTCTAAAGTAAGTTGTTTCCAATGTGTTAAATATTCAAATAAGAATATCTTTTGCAAAAATGGTTAAATTCATGTCAAATAAGTTTCAGTGTGTTAAAAAGTTATTAATCTACTTAGATCTGCAAAAATATTTAGAATTGAATCTAGTTTGAATTAAATTTGAAGATAGATTACTTTCCAATGTATAGAAATCAAAATAAATGCATACAAGTTCAAATAATGGTAAAATGATTCCTAGGTATTTAATAAAACCATAATACTCCTGTTATGCAAGAATATCTCATGCTTGTGAAAATTTGGATTAAGTGTACATTAAATCTTAATGTTTACTTATATGGAAAATATCTCAGATAAAAGCAAAATACTGTGAAACCAACTTTAAAATACTCTTAGTGATGTCTCATGCTAATGCCAGAAAAATGAATAAATAATCATGTAAGGGTCACTCACAAACTAAGAACAAAAATTGGACCTTGTCATGTAAAAGTTATAATCACTTAAGCATTTTCAACAGCCCGTAGAATATCTCGTCTTAATGCAAATTTTATCAAGATCAATTGAGAAACAATATTTAAGATATGTACTACCATAATATAGAAAAATATTTTATTTTTAACTTGCTTTGCATCTGAATCCGGCTAATCCAATACCCTTAAGTAATATGGTTGTCATAACCCTTAATATCATATAAGCTTTTTCAACAATGAATATGACGTCTCGTCTAAACACTAAAATGTATGAAATTAGCTTAGAAATGTTCTCCAAAGTATAGACTATAATATTCTGAAGAAATAATCTTATTTCATCATGTTTTGCATATAAATCCTATTAGCCAAATAACCGTAAGTATTATGTTTTATGGACTCAATTATATGAATAAGCAAACTTTGAAATAATAAACAAATATGTAATTTGTATCACCAGAATCTTCTTAAAAACCTTGAGTACATAATTAGTAGCCTAACTCAACAGATCTAACTTATATGAAACCTTCTCATGCAAATCGTTTGTAGTCAAAGAACTATTCATGCATAGCATGTAACATGTTGTCTAATATCTTAAGCTTATTAATCCAAATAATTTTAGCATCTATAATTCGAAGATATAAATGCAAGAATTCATAATTTTAGCCTCTTGAATTCATAATTCAATAATAGATAATAAAAGAAACCATGATTGTTCATCATGAAAAGTCATTAACAATATGAATGTGTATTCGACTATAATGCAAGAACAGGAAATCCTCCCACACAAACCCTAAGTTACACTTGTTTTCTACAGTTAATTTTATTTGATTCTTCATCTGACTTCTTTTTGCCTTTATTGAATTTGTTGTGTTCTTCGTTCACCACGTGTAGAACCCGACGATAATGATTCTATCATCGATGTCAACTACGACCTCGACTTCGTCGTAAGCAATAAATAAGCAAGGCAAGCACCCCCTTTGATCATATTGATCCCAGTTTTATAAATGTTTTCTTAAATATTTTACTGCATACTTTATTTTTATTAAAGTCTACTATATTATGGGTATTGGTAGTTGTACCTGTAGTTACAAAGCACTTCCTTGATAAGTATGGATTTGTGAACCTTGATAACCCTAGAATAATTTAGACAATAATTGATGTCAATCTGGGTTACTCACACTTAGAGTCATGCTTATGAAACATAAAACTTTGACACTATTAAAAATGTTGGATATGACATTTAATGGTTATGACCATCTTATGGTTGGTATTTTGATCAAAAATGAAAATAAAACTATGGTTTTGATGCGGGCAATTATTAGCAATAGCCGGATTGCATGTCTTTGCACGTAGTATAGAGTGGAGATTATTGCCCGTGTCAGATTAAGGACCGAACTATGGGTTGTTTTCAGGCCAAGAATTACCGTACAACCATAAGTGCTGGTATGTGACAGCCTTAAACCAATTAAGTTATCTAGTTTAACTTTGCACATTGGAAGCCTGGAGCAGTACGAGCTGTTTCTTAATGAATTGCTCGAAGGGCGTCCACACCGAGGTGATCATGGATCAAACGTTATCGATACACCGTGTACGCCGTACTCGGGAAGTTCCATCATTTCTATGCTCTGAGTTCTTCTGCCGTAGTATGGGTTTAACGTCCCGGAGCAGGTGCAAAGTTAACCTACGTAATGTAAAGGTTTCCGTCATGAACATTCTGGCCACTACGCCAAAGGTGCGTGAAATATGCGGCAAAAGGAAAAGGTCATGACTTGTGGGTAATGATGTACACCTCTGCAGAGTGTAAAACTAATCGATTAGCCGTACCCGCGGTTATGGAAACTTGGTAAAGTCATCACATAGTTAGTTGATTTTATTTTCATAAAATCTGGTTTCTACTGTGTGTCGGTAATATTTACTGTGTGTCAGTGGGAATGGTTTGTGGAGATGGTCAGGATACCCAGGTTCGTGATTCCACTTACTCGTACTTTACATACTGTTATTTCAGTATTAAATTGCTTTTACTTAAAGAATTGTTTCGCAATCTACTATTCTGTATTTACATTTCAAATGGGCTTTATGCAAACTAACCATACTAGCCTTTCCTTTGATATGGCTTGCATATATCATAGGTTTTGCAAAAGTCTTACGGAGTACGAAAGTACTCACCCTTGCTTAATTGTTGTTTTTAGGTGAAGAATCAGATTAGCTCGATGAAACATAATTGTCACAGGACTCGGGATTGTTAACGATGAAGTTTTTCTAGGGATTATGCCTTGTCAGTTGCCTGAGGGTTGGATGGGCACACTACGAGAATTTTAATCCTTTTCGTTGCATTTCACTTTGTATTGTAAGATCTTATTGTATAAGTTACCATTATCATTTGGAATAAAGAGTATGGATGTGATATCAATTGTTGTAAATGTGCGTGCTAGCCACTGATCATGGGACTAGTACTATATGCACATGAGATTTCCATTTTTGCATTTGTGTGAAAATTGGGGTCATTACAGTTGGTATCAGAGCCATGCTGACTGCAGGATAAACCCTAGAATGGTCATTAGTATTAGTGGATCAAATGCAAAATTTATTTTCAAAAGTTATTATAATTGCAAAATGTAGCCATTTCTATTCTCTCCTTCCTAAAATCTTACTCTTACCCCTATTTTCATTTTGGTTTGTAAAACAAATTCCTCTTTCCTTAAAATAAGTCTCGTCCATAGTTTATCTTTGCTATTTGCTTCCAAAGTTGTCCGAGAGATGTCGCTACCGTTCTTTATGCTCAGCTAATGAAGACTACGTCTACGTCGACAACCTCAAGGAAGACGGGACATACCACTTCGTTACCCCGACAAGGTAGAAGTAAAGACTGAAGATTCTACTTCATGAAGAGCTGGTATCATCCGACAGTAAAACATGGAAGATTAGAGTATATTAGGATCTTCGTTAAGAAAAGAACCCCTGCACATAGACTCATTATTTCGGTTTAGCTATACAAAGCATTTTTATGTAGTGTTTATATCTTGTTATTTGCATTTGATTTTTATTCTCTGTCTGGGCTGATTTACGTGTAAACATAACTTTTAAGTTAAAGTTTCACAATGAGTTGCCCTTATGTATGAATTCAGAAACCGCAACCCGTAGGCTTAAAAGAAATATCATAAAACAACTTACCTTTTCTTTCTATAGCATTTCTTACAAACTTATCTCTTCTTTCTATAGAATTTCTCACAACTTATCTTTTCTTTTTGTAGAAAAATCTCACCTGTATGTTCTTCTAATTCCTAATCTTTTCTAAAAATCCAGCCAGATTAGAATTGATAGAACAGCCTCCATTATTGCATTAGCAACCATCGAGAATACCTAAACCGCGTTGAACCAACCATTATTCAATCCTCCCCGCAAACATCACCTAACCATGTTGATGAGTCTGAAGACACTTCATGTCGCCACTTCGCTGACTGTATGATTGCAAGTCGAAGCTAAGATGGTCGTGAGTTTCTGAGGACTAAAAAGGAGTCCCAGAAGAAGAAATTCCGACGACATCAAGTCACTCCATGAAGAATTAAAGACCAACATCGTTAGGAAAAAAGATAAGTTAGCGAATGAAAAAAAAATTAGACCTTCTATGCACTTGATTGAATTTAAAGTCTTTACGTGCTGTTAAACATTTGTTGTGAATCTTTTGTATTGCTTCTCGGGATGCACTCGTGAATGCTCGACATAAGTTGAAACTTCACGACGTGACAACCTTTAATTAATAAGAAAATCTAATCGAGAAAATTTTAATGAACGGAATGTTACCTAAACAATATGAACTGAATTCTAATAAACAAAAGATAGTCTTGAATTAGATTGCTATCTAATAATCATCCCTTTCCTTTTAGATTGCTAAAAATCTAACAATACAAGGTTTTAATGGACAAAAGATAACTCAGTAAAACTATTCTCTTATAATTATCTCATCTTCTCTAATCTATGGAAGCTTTAAATAGCAAAAGGATTTTAAAGAATTAAAAGTTACTTTATAATCAAACCAATTATCATCTTAACCCTTCTATCTTTGCATATTCATCGAATAATTCCAAAGTCAAGCTCCTTGATCTTAACCACCTCTTGATCATCATTTTCATCAGTGAATCTTGATCATCACTTTCATCCGTAAATTTTGATCATCCATTTCATCAGTAAACAACCCTTTGTTCTCCTAATAAGACGAACAGCATCACCTGCATCAACTGTGAAGAACTTGAATGCATCGCCAACATCTGCCAAGAAGAATTCTACTACTTACCAAATTCAAAGAAGTCAGCATCAACCCCCAAGCCGTCTAAGTGATCTTGACGATAATCTGGGATAGCTCATCAAACTTGTACGCTCTCTCATAAACGCCAACAGCTACAAGTTAAAGTCTCTCTCTCGTTGATGCTCGCGTCAATGCTAAGTTTGGGAACCAGCACCTTCAGTGTTGAGTTCCTAGAGCAATCCTTGTTTCAACATCAAGCTATTAAACATAAACCTCTTTTTCATGCGATTGCACTTAACGCATTTATCATACCCTGTGTTTGTGTATTCAATTCTTTCAAATCATTCCTTTTAACTTTGCAAAATGAGTACGTCCTTTGTGTACTCAATTCCTTCAATTAATCGTTTTGATTTTGTAAATTGAGTACTTCCTTTGCGTATTCAATTATTGCAATCATTCCTTTTGATTTTGAGTACATCCTTTGCGTATTCAATTTCTACGATCATTCCTTTTGATTTTGAATATGTCCCTTGTGTATTCATATCTAGCAATTAATCATTTTGATTTTGAGCATTCATTCCTTCATGATCAAGATTGTTGTCAATTCCAATCAAAATCAAAACCCTTTGCATTCCAAGATGATTGGAAAAATCATATCATCGGAATCATCCCGTGCTCCTCTTATCACTCCCTAGACCTGCGAATCTCGGGGACGAGATTCCTGTTAAGGGGGGTAGTCTGCAACATCCCACAAAATTCAAAAATATGAAAAATAAAAAAAGTTTGAAATTTAAAAATATAATTGAATTAAAAATTTTAATTGGAATTAATATTTTGATTTTAAACAATATCTTTTCTTCTTTTCTTGCATTCTAGTCTTAAGAAAAGAAAGATTTCCTTTAATAAAACTATTTCTTCAAAACAAAAAAAATATAAAAATAAGTTTGAGATGCAACCTTTAATTTAAAATTTAATTTCCTGAGTTTTCTTAATTATTAATTTTTCCTGAGTTTTGCTCTAAAAGAAAAGAAATATATATTGAACTAGTAAAATGGTAAAAGTAAAAAGATAAAAATCCAAAACCAATAAAACCTGTACAAATCTTAGATAAATCCCAGATCCATCCAGGATCTTGATTATGGAACTTGCATTGATCAGGATCAATAAAATAAAATAGAAAGACAAAAATAACCCTGTCTAGATACTCTGAACTGATAGTGTAAGAATTCTTTAGAAATCACTGGACCATAACTAGAGTTGCAATTTTAACCATGCCGACATTCTTGTCTTATATATGTCTGATAAAAATATCAAGAGTTTATCCCATAATGTAATAATTTTAAAAATTCATAGACAGAGAAAATGAAAAACTGAAAATGGTAATGTCAGAATTATTAAACTTAAAATATACAATATAAAAACTTTAAAATTTTATATCATGTCAATAATTCCATTCCAGATCTTCATAAAAAGTTTCATAAAATAATAAAATATTTTGATCTTAAATTAAATAAAATTTAGAATCAACAAAAAATAATAACTATATATTGTCAGATTTTTATTAATACTTTTATAAATAATTTTTATCTAAAAATTTTACCGGATCCTTATCTATTCCTTGCCGACCTACACAAAAAGTTTTATAAAATTGCAAATCGGTCTGCTAACCCATACTTTGATTTTTGTCTCGTGTTGTCCAGAGTCTTCTTCCATTCTACCTTTGCCTTTCACTGACTTGTGGGCCCACTTGCTGCAGCTAGCCTTTGCCGACTTCCCTCACCACCTCTGACTGCCATGTGGACTCTTGCCCCACCTGTCAGCTTCATCTTCTCCTTCCTTCTTTTTCTTCCGTTCCTCTCTGTCTCTCTCTCGCAGCCGCCCAGCCGAGCCGCACCGCCTTCCTTCTTGTCATCTTCTCGCCGCAATTGTGCAAGCCCGAGGCCGCCTCATCACCGCCGTCCCTGCCAGCTCACTGCTTCGGTGATAATTCCCTCTGGCTGCGCTTGATAAGGCCAAGAAGACTCGCGCACCGAACCGCCTCTGCTCGAACGCTGTCGCGACAAGAATATCGCAAGCAACTTCTCTGCCACGGCATGAGTTGGGCAACAAGTTGCAACCCAGCCGACCCCTGACTGCTCCAAGCTGCCACGGCAGCCTTTTCTCTAGGAATTCGCCGCCACAGCAGCAAATATCTCATGCATGTCTCGGCCGCCAATTGCAGCCGGGTTCAAACCTGGCTCGACCGACTTCATTGGCTATTTAAGCACCTCATAATCCCGGCTAGCGCCTACGCTCACCTCCCAGTTTGCCCAAAGCCAAAACTCCACTCGGCCTCCACCTTCTTCCCCAATTCCGCGACCAACCAGAAAAAGAGGGGAAACCTCAATCTCCTTCTATGGTGAACCACAACCCGAACCATATGATCTGAAGCTTCCTCACAACACCCAGCACCATTCCCCACCTTCAATTGAAACTCATCCTCTCCGGCAAGCCTCCGCGTCGTGTTCCTCCGCCATGGATGCCGGCGCACGGTGAAAACCCGAACCAGTTACTCATCTCTTTGAATAACTGGCAAAATAGGATCCTTGTAGCACGTTGATGCTCGTCCGATCCTTAGCTTTCATCAAATTACTTCAAAAACCAAGCTTCTTGCCACCGGCCATGGCGCCACCGCCCCTTCACGGTGGCAGACCTGCTCCGGCCACCTCCGGCTAAATCGATTCCACCCCCATGTGCGCATAGACATGCTGGTGATCATGGCGGAGCCGATTCACCTCCTCCGGTGCCCCCTCGCCGCCGGCGAGCTCAGATGAACTCTTCTCTATTTCGGGCCGCTGACCAACAGGCCCCACTTGTCAGTCTTCGCGTGCGGTGGCGCTGCGCCTTGGCCCCCTTTGTCACCAAGATAATCGCTTAGCTCATGCCCGCAAGGCCAGATCTCGATGCTGCACGCGGCCTCTCATCGCCATCGGGCCCAGCCATCAGTGCCTCAGCTCAGTCGGGCCCAAAAGAGGAAAACGTATTCGAAGCCCGAAGGCGTATTTTCCCTTTTTGGTAATATTTCTATTTTCTGTATTTTCCTAAACCGAATACATTCAAATGCTTATAAGTTTTGAACCATTAGTCCAAATGAGATGAAGTAAATTTCTAAATTCATGATAAATCCTTTATATTCATAATATACAAAAATATTTTACAAATGAACTATATTTAAATTTTAAATTCAATTTAAAGCAAAGGATCAAAAGAATGCTATATGTAGAATTTTTGCAAATAAACTCCAATTTGAATGAAATCAATTTTTTTAGAAACCTTAAGTCGTCAAGAACCTAAATATTCAAAATTATTTTGGTTTTGATTTGATTTACATCATTTTCTAAAGTAAGTTGTTTCCAATGTGTTAAATATTCAAATATGAATATCTTTTGCAAAAATGGTTAAATTCATGTCAAATCAGTTTCAGTGTTTTAAAAATTTATTAATCTACTTAGATCTGCAAAAATATTTAGAATTGAATCTAGTTTGAATTAAATTTGAAGATAGATTACTTTCCAATGTATAGAAATCAAAATAAATGCATACAAGTTCAAATAATGGTAAAATGATTCCTAGGTCTTTAATAAAACCATAATACCCCTGTTATGCAAGAATATCTCATGCTTGTGAAAATTTGGATTAAGTGTACATTAAATCTTAATGTTTACTTATATGGAAAATATCTCAGATAAAAGCAAAATACTGTGAAACCAACTTTAAAATACTCTTAGTGATGTCTCATGCTAATGCCAGAAAAATGAATAAATAATCATGTAAGGGTCAGTCGCAAACTAAGAACAAAAATTGGACCTTGTCACGTAAAAGTTATAATCACTTAAGCATTTTCAACAGCCCGTAGAATATCTCGTCTTAATACAAATTTTATCAAGATCAATTGAGAAACAATATTTAAGATATGTACTACCATAATATAGAAAAATATTTTATTTTCAACTTGCTTTGCATCTGAATCCGGCTAATCCAATACCCTTAAGTAATATAGTTGTCATAACCCTTAATATCATATAAGCATTTTTGATTCTTCATCTGACTTCTTTTTGCCTTTATTGAATTTATTGTGTTGTGTACTTCGTTCACCACGTGTAGAATCCGACGATAATGATTCTATCATCGATGTCAACTACGACCTCGACTTGTCGTAAGCAATAAATAAGCAAGGAAAGCATCCCCTTTGATCATATTGATCCCAGTTTTATAAATGTTTTCTTAAATGTTTTACTGCATACTTTATTTTTATTAAAATCTGCTATATTATGGGTATTGGTAGTTGTACCTGTAGTTACGTAGCATTTCCTTGATAAGTATGGATTTGTGAACCTTGATAACCCTAGAATAATTTAGACAATAATTTATTTCATTCTGGGTTACTCACACTTAGAGTCATGCTTAGCCATGCTTATGAAACATAAAACTTTGACATTATTAAAAATGTTGGATATGACATTTAATGGGTATGACCATCTTATGGTTGGTATTTTGATCAAAAATGAAAATAAAACTATGGTTTTGATGCGGGCAATTATCGGCAATAGCCAGATTGCATGTCTTTGCACGTAGTATAGGGTGGAGATTATTGCCTGTGTCGGATTAAGGACCGAACTATGGGTTGTTTTCAAGCCAAGAATTACCGTACAACCACAAGTGCTGGTATGGGAAGGCCTTAAACCAATTAAGTTATCTAGTTTAACTTTGCACATTGGAAGCCTGGAGCAGTACGAGCTGTTTCTTAATGAATTGCTCGAAGGGACGTCCACACCGAGGTGATCATGGATCAAACGTTTACCGATACACCGGTGTACGCCGTACCCTGGGGAAGTTCCATCATTTCTATGCTCTGAGTTCTTCTGCCGTAGTATGGGTTTAACGTCCCGGAGCAGGTGCAAAGTTAACCTACGTAATGTAAAGGTTTCCGTCATGAACATTCTGGCCACTACGCCAAAGGTGCGTGAAATATGCGGCAAAAGGAAAAGGTCATGACTTGTGGGTAATGATGTACACCTCTGCAGAGTGTAAAACTAATCGATTAGCCGTACCCGCGGTTATGGAAACTTGGTAAAGTCATCACATAGTTAGTTGATTTTATTTTCATAAAATCTGGTTTCTACTGTGTGTCGGTAATATTTACTGTGTGTCAGTGGGAATGGTTTGTGGAGATGGTCAGGATACCCAGGTTCGTGATTCCACTTACTCGTACTTTATATACTATTATTTCAGTATTAAATTGCTTTTACTTAAAGAATTGTTTCGCAATCTACTATTCTGTATTTACATTTCAAATTAGCTTTATGCAAACTAACCATACTAGCCTTTCCTTTGAAATGGCTTGCATATATCGTAGGTTTTGCAAAAGTCTTGCGGAGTACGAAAGTACTCACCCTTGCTTAATTGTTGTTTTTAGGTGAAGAATCAGATTAGCTCGATGAAACATAATTGTCGCAGGACTCGGGAATGTTAATGATGAAGTTTTTCTAGGGATTATGCCTTGTCAGTTGCCTGAGGGTTGGATGGGCACACTATGAGAATTTTAATCCTTTTCGCTGCATTTCACTCTGTATTGTAAGATCTTATTGTATAAGTTACCATTATTTGTAATAAAGAATATGGATGTGATATCAATTGTTGTAAATGTGCGTGCTAGCCACTGATCATGGGACAAGTACTGTATGCACATGAGATTTCTATTTTTGTATTTGTGTGAAAATAGGGGTCATTACATAATTAAAATAATATTTAATCAAAGTAAATCATGTGAAAAGAAGTCAGGGTAAAATAGTAAAAGAATTTTGTAAAAATCTATGAAAGTTATCCTGGATCAATATTTTTAATATGCCGACATCAGCACAGTGTCCACCTCCAGTAAAAATATCAATAATTTAATAGTTCATTTTATAATTTTAAAAATTCAAAAACTGTGAAGGAATGAATTGAAAAATAGTAATGTCAGAATTATTAAAAATTAAATATTAATAAATAAAATCTTGAAATTGTACAAAATATGTAGAATGCCATTTGAGACTCTCAAAAAAAGTTATATAAAATATAAACCTCATTTATGTTATAAATTAAATGAAAAACAGATTTGACAGAATAGCTGCATTTTCAGAATTATTTAAAATTATAAATGCATCATAAAATGGTGAAAATTGTACAGGAGTCTTATAATTTCCTTGCCGACCTAGGGTAAAATTTTTATAAATTTTCGAGTTGGTTTGACTGATGAATTCTCCATTTCTATCCCGTTCTGTCCCGAGCCTTCGCCTGACTTCTTTTTCTCGGTCGCTAACTTGTGGGCCTGGCTTGTTAGTCAGTCAAGCCTGCCGACTCCCGCTGCCATCTGGCCCCCGCGTATCAGTGACTCATTCGCGTTCTTGTCCCCCTCGCTCTTTCCTCGCGCCGACGCAGCTCGCGCCCGCGCCCAACCGCCTCTCTCTCTCTCGCACCGAACAAACTTTGCACCATATAAAAGGGCCTCGCCCCGTCGTAGCCAGCCACTCTTTCTTCCCCGGTTGCCCAATTCTGCCGCATTTCCCTCTCTTCTTCCCCAGCGTCGGCAAAACCCGAAAAGGGGGAAAACCTCGCATTTCGCCGCCTCACTCGATTTCACCCCAAACCAGTTGAACCGAAGCCTCTTAGCATCATCGGGAACTCATCCCCGCCTTCAGTTTGGACCGTTCTTCTCCGACGAGCCGCCACGTCAAGCTTTTTCCTCCGCCGTCGTTGCGCATGGTGAGAGCTCTATTCTTTCAATCAATCTTCAAGGTTTTTGATGAGATCGAACCCTTGAGTCGTGCAGATGCTCGTAGAGGTGAGGGTAAGTCTCGGGATCGCCGCGGCGCGCCGCCACCATGGTCGCCGCCCCACACACGGTGGTGCGCCGTTGCAGAGCACCTCCGGCCTCCGCGAGACCACCCCTGAATGTGCATGGGCACCCTGAAGCCCGTGGTGGAGCCCATTTCGCCTCGGAGGGCCTCCTTCGCCGTCGGCGAGCTTTGCCCGTGGCCATCACCGCCCCTCGTCGGTGGAAACCCCTTTTCGGGCCATCTCCGGTCGCCGCGCCACCACCCCTGGGTGCGCAAGAGCACGGTGATGCTTGGAGTGGAACCAATTCTGTGCCTCCAGCCCTCCATCGTCGGCGGCGAGCTTGGTCGTCGCAGTCCCTACTCTGGGTCACCGCAAGCAGGCTCGAGCTGTCAGCTGCACGTGCCAAGCGCTGTGCTGCGTCACTACCAGGGGGCCCGGTCGGTCAGACTTGTGCAGAAGCGTGTCGCTGCCAAGCGGACCCTGCCTGTCAGTCACTCACGCCGCGTAGTCCGCACGGGCCAGCAGCGTCGATCGCACATTGCGTGAGCTGCCACGCTGTCTGTGCTCAAATTTATCAGCGCCTTGGCCCAGTGTAGCCCGAAAATTAAAGTGTGTTTTCCCTCGCGAAAGCATACTTTCCATTTTCGGCAGTTTTCTAATTTTCAGTATTTTTCAAAAAACCTAGAGTATTCAAACTTGAATATCTTTTGAACTAACTGTTCAAATTTGATGAAATAAATTTCTAAATTCATATAAAATCATGTAGATTCAGAATATGAAAAAATATTTCAGAATTGAATTTTATTTTAATTTTTGAATTCAAATTTAAAGAAAGGATTAGAAATATGTCATACATGAAAATTTTGCAAATGATCAACAAATTTAGTAAAATAAATTTTTTTAGATTCCTTGTAACCTCAGAAACCTGAATATGTAAAAATAATTAGGGTTTGTTATAAGAAAAATTTGAGTTATTAAATATGTGGTAAAATAATGCAATAATGATTCAAATAGATTAAATCTTTAAATTGCAATTAAGAACAAATAATTCATGTAACCATTTCTGAATTTGTGAAGTTATTTTATTTGAATATTTCCATCTAATTTATTTTTGTCCCTATTGAAATTTGGTATTTGTTATATGTTGCCATACGACGTGTAGAACCCGACGAACCCGGTACATTCGACGAACAGGAATTCGACGTCAAGGAAAATCAACAAGGCAAGCACCCCCTTTAATCATATTGATCCCAGTTTTATAAATATTTTCATTAAATGTTTTACTACATACTTTATTTTTATTAAAGTCTACTATATTATGGGTAATGGTAGTTGTACCTGTAGCTACATAGAACTTCCTTGATAAGTATGAAATTGTAAACCTTGATAACCCTAGAATAGCGTACAAACATTATTTGATATCAATTTGGGTTACTCACACATAGTATCTTGCTTAGCCATGCTCAAATGAACTTAAAATTTTGATATAGTTAGAAATGTTGGATATGACACTTAATGGGTATGACCTTTCTTATGGTTGGTATTTTGGATGTAAAATGAAAATAAAACTATGGTTTAGATGCGGGCAATTATTGGCAATAGCCGGGAGTACATGTCCTTGCACGTAGTGTAGGGGGAGTTTATTGCCCGTGTCGAGTTAAGGACCGAACTATGGGTTGTTTTCAAGCCAAGAATTATCATACAACCACAAGTGCTGGTATGGGACAGCTCTAACTTATTAAGTTATTTAAAACTAGCTTTGCACTTGGAAGGCCGAAGTAGTACGGACTGTTTCTTAATGAATTGCTCGACGGGACGTCCACATTGAGGTGATCACGGATTAAACGTCTACCAATATAACGGTGTACGCCATACTGTGGGTAGTTCCATCATTTCTATGCTCTGAGTTCTTACGCCACAGAATGGGTTTGTCGTCACCGTGCTGGTGCAAAGTCAGGATTAAATAATGTAACAGTTATAACATGACTCTCTGCAGCACACCAAAGGAAGTGTGCAAATATCGATTGCTCAAAGAATCAGTCATGTCTTGTGGGGGAAAGCTGTATACCTCTACAGAGAGTAAAACTAATCAATTAGCCGCATCCGCGGTAATGGACACTTGGTAAAGTCATCACATAGTTAGCAGTTTTGTTTATTTTCATAAAATGTGGTTTCTACTGTGTGTTGGTGAACTCTAGTGTGTGTCAGTAGAACTGGTTTTGATTATGGTCATTTTACCCAGATTCGAATTTTTATTTACTCGCACTTACTTACTGTTGTTTTAATTAATCTGCTTCTAAGAAAATTTTATTACAATTTATATTCTGTATTTACATTTCAAACTGGCTTTCTGCAAATTAACCTTAATAGCCTTCCATTGAAATGACCTGCATATATTTTAGGAATTGCAAAAGTCTTTCGAGACGTAAGTACTGAACTTGACTATGTTGATGTTTTTAGGTGAAGAATCAGATTACCCCGACGATTCATACGTTGATGCAGAATACGGGGAATTTAACAATGAATTTTTCTAAGGATTTTCCCTTGTCAGTTGCCTGTGGAACAATGGGTTAAAAGGCATACTACAAGAAGTTGTCTCCACTGCAGTTTTACTTTTGGTATTGTAAAAATATTATGTAACTTACTTCCGCAGTGTAATAAAGTTTGTGTATGACTGTGATATCAATTTGTATTTGTGCGTACTAGCTACTGATACGACTAGTACTGTATGCACATGGTATCCATTTTTGGTATTTATTATCAAAAATGGGGGCCTTACAGGTTGGAATTTGTATAGACATCCAAATGTTATTTCCTATTTTATTTCTATTTATCATTTTAGTTATTTATGGATTTACTTTAGAACTGATATGGAAATTGAATTACTAATTTTTTTTATTCTTATATAAATTAATTTTTATTTTATTGGGCATGTTCTATTTCTTTTGATTTTCTAATTTTTATTTAATTATTATTCTGAGTTTTACTTATTTTTCTATGTTATTTTAGAAGTCTTATGGAAATGAGATTGCTGAATTTCCTTTTGTTTTCAGTCCGAATTAATGTTTTATGGATGTTACTTTCAAAGTCATACGGAAATCAAATTGCTAAATTTCCTTAATTTTTATTTTGAAATTTGGTTTTTTTCTTTTTTATATGGACTCTTTCTTTTAATCTGATCCGTTATAACTTAGATATACTAGATGGGTGACTAGATCGTTTTGGTTAACTTGAGAGCTTTCTCAGAGTGTCCAACTAGTATAGGTATGTTCCGGACCAGGCTGGCAAGAATCAGCAAGAATTAGCGAGAATCAGGTTTTAGTCGGATTCTGATTCTATGTAGAGGGCAGCTTCTGATTGTGAGAGAAGCTGTCTAGAATCTTCCGTTCGGCAAACAATCAGTTTTTTTTAAGCAGAAGCTGTACAGAAACTGAAACGAAAGAGACCATAACAGATAGATAGACATACTTTTCCACTGTACACAACAAATGACAACTGTACCCTTGTCTTCCGCAACGAGACAGCGACCGCTACTATTAAAAGCCCTATTGAAATGAAAAAAATTCAAACGAAACCGTTTTCATTCCCACAGGAATATAAGGAAATTACCTCGTTCCAAAGTTATAACGGCTACCGGTTAAGAAAAGTAGAAAGGAGATAGCAACTACGTGGACTAAACCTTTGGGCTTTTGCTACTTAGCTACCGTGAAGACCGAGATGTATTACGTGTGGACCGTGTTCTCAAAAACCGAAATGTACCCTCTTCATTCATGTCCATTTCGCTAGTTTTCCAGTCAAAGAACAGGTGGTTGATAATCATGTATAAATAAAGAGTATTTCGCATCAGATACGTACGTAATTCCTATCACCTCTTCGCTTGGTGAGAGAGGTTTCCCAATGGAGGCGTTCATCGCTGGAATCGTAGGCGAACTTGCCAGCAGATCAGTCTCCTTCTTGATAGACAAGTACTTAAAGTCGCCGGCGCCGTCCAAGGAGGAGAGCCTGCGGGGACTACAGAGGATGCTGCTTCGGCTTCGCGTGACCGTCGAGGAGGCCGAGGGGAGGCACATCACAAGCCATGCCATGCTTCAACAACTGAACATGCTGAGACAAGAGATGTACAGAGGCTACCACGTGCTCGACACCTTCAGACGCCAAGCATATGAAGAAGAGATTGCCCAAGGTCATGAAGTGAGTTACCACTTAGCCATGTATAAATTCAATCCTCCCGAGCGCATTTGTTTCTCTGCTGGTAGTAGACTTGGCACGGGAGAGTTAGAACAGGTTGTTGATAATCTAGGGGCCGTCATTACTGACATGATTGAGTTTGTTGTGCTTCTGAAGAACTACCCTATGATGCATCGCCAGCCATATAGCACCTATATGTTTATAGAAAAGTGCATGTTTGGCCGTCGAATGGAGACAGAACGGGTTGTCAACTTCTTGTTGCATATAGAACCTCCCGCTGCTGATAATCTAGGTGTCCTACCGATCATTGGTCCAGGAAAAGTTGGGAAGAGCACACTTGTTGAGCATGTTTGCTACGACGAGAGGGTGCGCGATCACTTCTGTCGTATTATCTTTTTAAGTGACAGCAATTTTAGAGAAGCGAAATCCCTTAGGGATGGAGTGAGCAGACAGAGACATATCTCCTCAAATGAAGAAAGATTGCTGGTCGTAATTGAACTAGCTGGGGATGTTGACGAGGGTGCATTCAGAAGGTTATGCTCCGCATCTCAGAGTAGCCTTCCTCACGGAAGTAAAATCATAGTCACAAGTCGCTCGGACAGGATCACGAAGTTTGGAACGTCGCAGGCTCTTCGTCTAGGATGTTTGTCGCGAGAAGCATACTGGTACTTCTTCAAGGTGCTTGCATTTGGAAGCTCAGATCCCCAAGAGCAACCAAAACTAGCATCTCTAGCAATGCGGATGTTTGATTGGTATTTTGATCGAGAGATATATAAGGAGTTCACTGGACCTTTCATAGATCTAAGCAACATGGCCTCCTTAGTTAGAGCTAGTGTTGACGAGAGGAACAAGCGAGGCCTTTTTGGACGAGTGAAGCTTAAGGTGACGAAAAATCAACTTGTACCAAGTAGAGGTCCAAGTGATTATGGGATGAAGAGCAAATCTATTTTGCTTCCGAGAAAAACTGAAACTACTCGGTATTGTGAGCTTTATGATCAATGTCGAGTAGGGCTTTCTCATGAAGAGGCCCCCAAAATCACCATTCAAGATGTCTTCTCTGGAGATGCTGCATCTCATGGGAAATTCGAGTGTGTGTTGTGGAAATCTCAGTTACCGCCCTATTACAGCTACATATATAGCTGTGAGATTCGTGAGTTCAAGCATGTGACCACGGATGATCAGATCTGTAAGAAGAGGAAGGTTTTAAGTTAGTTAATTTGCTACGGTTAGATCTACATTTTCTGTACATATGTATATAAATCACTAATGTTGTGATGAACGTTGTCGTTGTTTATTCTTAATAATGGAGAATGATATTGTACAATATATTTGAATTAATCTTCTTTCCTATATATGCTATTTGCTTGTGTAATAAAGAAAGACTTCTTTATATATGTACTCTTTGTTTACCTTCAAGTCTTCATTATATAACTAGTATAGTGCCTGTGCTAACGCTACGACGGCTGTATACCCGCTTATCAATTAAATGAGAAGACAAGTATGAATACAACACTTAATAATAAAAGAGAAATTTAGAATTTTAAATGAATTTAGAAAGAAAAACGGAACTAAATGGAGGTCGAATGGGCGAAAACGGGCTCCCAAAAGATTTTAAATCAAGAAAGAGAAAGAAATTTTTTTTTTGATTTTAGATTATTTTTTTTGCAATTTCCACAGAGAGCACAGCGTGCTCTCTGGGCTTGGCCAACAAGAGGAGGGAAGGCCGGGGTGGCCGGCGGTCGCAGGGTCGGCATCAAAGCGGCGAGATCGCCGCACCGCGCCGCAGGGAGGAGTCACGGCCATGTGAATTTCGCCGGGAAATATGACTATGATGGCTTAGGTTACCTCCAAAATCCGGCGATCTTTACAAGAGGGAGCACTTGGGGATTTACGCAATACGATGGGGTGGAGGAGAGCTCGCCGACTTTTATAGCCCTGAAACAAGCATATTTATGGAAACCATAATTTGGGATCAAATCAGATTGGGAGGAAATTTTGGCAATAGAGCACGAAATTTGGGGAATTAACACCATAGATGGAAAGAGGAGATTTGGTGCGAGATTGATGGAGCTTTGGAGCTTCTTTTGCTTTAATGGAGGGAGGGAAGAGAAGAAGCTTCTGCAGTGCAGAAATGCACTAGAAGAAGCTACATGTGAGTTGCCTTCATTCTTTTTAAATATAGAAGGATTTTTGAAAAGATAGCACATTAGGTTAAAAAATTCTAGAAAATTCTCAAAAAAACTTTCGATTATTTTGTACTTAATAAAATTATTTAAAAAAATTAAATTATAAATTTGTTAAGACATGTCGCCATGAGGTCGTGACCAAGAACTCGCAGCGTCGGCAAAGCCACCGATGGCGACAGTGGAGTCATTGCGGACTGCGTTCTCCGCACGCCGCCCCATCTCCTGTTTCCTTTTCCCAGCACATAATGTATGGTCCTTTCCTTTTTCAGGACGTTTGTTTCCTTTTCCTTGATTCCAAGACGTTTGTTTCCTTTTCCTTGTTGATGCTGGAGGTGAGGGAAGGTCTGTTGTGGGCCACAGGGATGATTTCGGAAAAATATGAAAAAATAAACTGCGCTCGCCGACCGCTGGATCCGCAAGGAAAAAAAGATAAAAATTAAACAGTGCTCACCGGCCGCTGGTTCCACGAGAAAAAATTGAAAAAAAATTAAGCAGTACTCACAGACCGTTGGTTCCTTAGATAAAAAAATAAAAACAAAAATTCAGCGTTCTCCATGCGTTGAAATTAGGCTCTATTGGGCTAGATCCGTAAAAAAGTCTCGAGAAGGGTCATATACGAAAAAAAATACGATCACAATGCCAAGCCAATAAAAAATTCAAGTCTTGTTTCCTTGCATGCGGATCCTCCTTGTTTATTTCCTTGTTTGATTCACCCTCCTTCCAAATATGTAGTACGTACAATTTTGGCCAGTAAAAAATTCAAGTCTGGTTTCCTTGCATGCGGATCCTCCTTATTTATTTCATTGTTTGATTCGCTCTCCTTCCAAATATGTAGGTGGGGAGGTCATTTGTGGGCCACAGGATGATTAGACACACTAAATAATGGCCATCTGATGTGGCGAGTAAAACTAAGGAAAGATCTGAGACGTTCATTTTGATGAATGCAAGTTTCTGGGGACGTTTTGTTGGGTGCACGAACATTGGGCCATCTCTAATGAGGTGTATTATTTAGGGTGGACGTAGGAAAAATTGCTTAGGTGCATTATAAAGGGGTATAGATAAAGACCTCACGCCGGCGCATTTAACAACTTGAGTGTCCTACCAATGCTAGTATAGTGCCTGTTAACGCTACGACTCAAGAAAGACACCGCTTATCAATTAAATGAGAAGATAAGTATGAATACAACACTTAATAATAAAAGAGAAATTTAGAATTTTAAATGAATTTATAAAGAAAAACGGAACTAAATGGAGGTCGAATGGACGAAAACGGGCTCCCAAAAGATTTTAAATCAAGAAAGAGAAAGAAAAAGAATTTTCGATTTTAGATTATTTTGTTTGTAGCTTCCACAGAGAGCACAACAGGTTTCTAGGCTTGGCCAACATAAGGAGGAAAGGCCGGGGTGGCCGGCGGTCATAGTGGGTCGGCATCAGTGCGGCGAGATCGCCAGCACTGCGCCTCATGGGGAGGAGTTACGGTTGTGGTGAATTTCGTCGGGAAAGATGACGGTGATGGCTTGGGTTACCTCCAAAATCCGGCGATCTTTACAAGTGGGAGCACTTGGGGATTTACGCAATGCGATGGGGTGGAGGAGAGCTCGCCGGCTTTTATAGCCCCAAAACAAGCATATTTATGGAAACCATAATTTGGAATCAAATCAGATTGAGAGGAAATTTTGGCAATAGAGCACGAAATTTGGGGAATTAACACCATAGATGAAAAGAGGAGATTTGATGCGAGATTGATGGAGCTTTGGAGCTTCTTTCTTACTTTAATGGAGGGAGAGAAGAGAAGAAGCTTCTGCAGTCCTGGTGCAGACTAGAAGAAGCTACAGGTGAGTTGCCTTCATTTTTTTAAAATATAGAAGGATTTTTGAAAAGATAGCACATTAGGTTAAAAATTTCTAGAAAAAATCTCAAAAAAACTTTCGATTATTTTGTACTTAATAAAATTATTTTCAAAAATTTAAATTATAAATTTGCCGAGAGCACGCGTGTCATGAGGTCGCTGACAAAGAACTCGCCGCGTTCAAAAAGCCACCGATGGCGACTATGGAGCCATTGCGGACTGCGTTCTCCGATCACGCCGCCCCATCTCCCGGTTTCTTTTTCCCATCACGTAATGTATGGTCCTTTCCTTTTCAGACGCTTGTTTCCTTTTCCTTGATTCCAAGACGTTTGTTTCCTTTTCCTTGTTGATCTGGAGGTGAGGAAGTTCATTGTGGGCCACATGGATGATTTCGAAAAATATGGAAAAATAAAATGCGCCGCCGACCGGATCCGCAAGGAAAAAAGATAAAATTAAATAAAGTTTCTCGTCATTACCGGTTCCGCGAGAAAAATTAAAAACAATTAAGCAAAGACTCACGGACCATTGGTTCCTTAGATAAAAATAAAATAAAAATTCAGCGCTCTCGTGCACAAATTAGGCTTTATGGGGCTAGATCCATAAAAAGTCTCGAGAAGGGTCATATTCGAAAAATAACGATCACAATGTCGACAATAAAAATTCAAGTCTTGTTTCCTTGCATGCGGATCCTCCTGCTTATTTCCTTGTTTGATTCACCTCCTTCCAAATATGTAGTACGATAATTTTGGCCAAGAAAATTCAAGTCTGGTTTCCTTGCATACGGATCCTCCTTATTTATTTCCTTGTTTGATTCGCTCTCCTTCCAAATACGTAGGTGGGGAGATCATTGTGGGCCACTGGGATGATTAGACACACTAAATAATGGCCATCGGATGTGGGTGAGTAAAACTGAGGAAAGATCTGAGACGTTCATTTTGATGAATGCAAGTTTCTTGGGACGTTCTGCTGGGTGCACGAACATTGGGTCATCTCTAATGAGGTGTATTATTTAGGGTGGACGTAGAAAAAATTGCTTAGGTACATTATAAAGTAGTATAGATTAATAAAAGTTGGAAAGAGCATGTTCGCTTCAATGAAAGCGTGTGTAGTCAATTTTCTTATATTGTGTTTTTCTAGGGAGATTGATTTTAGACAAGAAAAACCACGCACCCTAAGAGATCAAGTAGTAGTCAAAATCAATATATATAGCTCAAACAGTTTCAGATCAAAGTTTTATCAAGTTTCAATCTAAAAGTTTTATCAAGTTTCAATCTAAAAGTTTCAAGAAGCTTCAATAAGTTTCAACAGGTTTTCAAGTTTCATCAAAAAAACTATGCTTTCTCTCCCAATAGAAGTTGTACAAATCTTGAAGCAAACGAAGAAGTAAGTAATCACCATCTACTCTTTATTCATTGTAACATCCAGAAATCCAACAAAATTTGAATGCATGTATCCAAGTTACATTTTGACCTTAATTTGAAACTTTAACATTTACTGATTTTTTTGGAATTTTGCATTAAAAGAAAATGCTTTTTATTAGAGTAAATTGGTTTCAGATTTTCAAAACCCTAAAAGTTTAATCATAACAAAATCTAGAGAAAATTTATTTCAATCCTAAATAATCCTCAGAGCACCGCCAAAATGGTTATAAATTTATGATTTTATTTGAAGCCTCTAGAAAACCAAATACAACATTTCTTCAATAGCACAGAAGCAATAAATGGATTTTCAAAAATTCCTCATATTTGATTTGTGGCGACCCTCCTTTTTGGTATAGAATACCAAGAAGGATGATCTATGTGCATACAGTACTAGTCCCATGATCCATAGCTAGTACGCACATTTACAACAATTGGAATCACAACCATACACAATATTATTAAAGCGGAAGCTATTGATATAGAGTAGTCTTACAATTCAAAGTACATTGTAGCGGAAGAAGCAAAAGTCTTGTAGTGTGCCCATCCAACCCTCAGGCAACTGACAAGGCATAAACCCTAGAAAAGTTCGCTTAGATAATTTTCGCATACTGTGTCAAAGTATATATCGTCCGGAGGTTTACTATCCTCACCTAAAACCAACAAATAAGCAAGGGTGAGTACTTTCGTACTCAGCAAGACTTAAAGTGGTATTTGCAAATGCAGTAATGCAGGATATGTCAAAGGAGGCTTCTACAGTTAGTTTGCATAAAGCTAAATTTGATTTGCAAATCAAGTTGTAATTTGTAGAACGAAATTTGTAAAAGCATGTTTGACTGATATGAAAGTAACAAGTAAGTAAAGTATAAGTAATAACTCACAGTCCTCCACGAAGTGAGCATCGAGACATCCAATTCCTATCAACACCATTCTTTGCCAACACGAGGCAAACGGATGAAACCAAGCCATTTTGAAAATAATAAAACATCTAACTATGTGATGACTTTACCAAGTGCCCATAACCGTGGGCGCGGCTTTTCGAAAAGATTAACTCTCTGCAGAGGTGTACAGCTTTACCCACAAGAAATTATCAGCTCTTTGCGCAAGCTATTAGCACACTTCCTTTGGTGTGCCGCAGAGCGATCATAACTTAACCGTTACATTACCTAGCCCTAGCTTTGCACCAGCCCGATGACGTTAAACCCATACTATGGTGTAAATGTTTGTACAGTCACTGTACAGTAAATGATTAAGCATATCCATAGCATGGCGTACACCGTTATATCAGCAAACGTTGCTCCCAACACCTCGGTGTGGTCGCCCCTCCGAGCAACCAGTCACTGAAAGCTCGTACTACTCCAGCCTACCAATGTGCAAAGCTAGTTCTAAGTAATTTAATAGGTTAAGGCTATCCCATACCAGCACTTGTGGTTGTACGTATTTCTTGAATTGAAAACAACCCATAGTTTGGTTCTTAATCTGACACGGGCGATAATCTCCCCCTACACTACGTGCAAGTCCATGCACCTCCGGCTATTGCCAGTAATCGCCCGCGTCAAAACTATAGTTTTGTTTTGAGTTTTTATACCAAAATACCAGTAACCATCATCATGTCTCAAAATTCCAAAGTTTGATCTGATCAGTTTATCCAATTTGTTCATCCCAAATCTAAAGCATGGCTAAGCATGATTATTATTCATCGCTCATACTAACCTTAATTCTAGGTTTATCAAGGTTCACATGTCAATACTTATTGAGGAAGTTCCATGAATCAATGGGTATATCTACCGATACCACAAAATAGTGAATTTACAGAATATAAGCGCATGCATGAAACAATTTGATAAACAAATGAAAATTTTAATAATGGGATCAATATGATCAAAGGGGTTGCTTGCCTTGCTCGTTGATTTCAGTTGCGAAGTCAGAGTTGACTGTCGCAGACTCTAGAACGTCGGAGTCTACACGTAGATCGATGAAAATGTAGCAAATAACAACTTTTAATAAGGGCAAAAAGAAATCAGATGGAAAATCAAATAGAAATCTATTACACAGAACATGTTTGTTTTATAGTTAAGTTTTCTTGATTGAATGTGTTTTGTTACGAATTTAAGAGGCTAAAGTTATATACACATATATGTTTATTTACGAATTCAACATGGTATAGTTATGTATTCTTATTTTAAAATTCCGAATACTAGATGGTAAAATTATTTGGATTTGTAATATTAAGACATTATTCTTACTATAGTATGTCGGATGCATCAGGTGTGTATCTCTAGTTGTTTCTATATTTTAATGTTTGAATTAATTAGGAAAAAGAAAAGACAAAAACAAGAAAATAAAATGTTTGTTCCTACAGTTTTCTTGGCCCATTTTCTTTCATTTTAGCCTAGGTTGAGATAAATCTATATTATTTTATTTTATATATATATATATTTCTTATATGTATTTTATTAAACCAGCCAGGCCGGCTCATTACTTCGGCCCAACCAGCCCGGCCGATTCCCATCTAACCCTAAACGGCTAAACCTCCTCACCCCCTTTTTTTTCAGCGCCGCATTCTCCTTCATCTCTTCTCTCGCACGGCACGCCCGAGCGCCTCCCCATCTCCTCTTTCGCATTCCTGAGCTCCACGCCCCCGCCGTTCTTCGGTTCCCGGCCGACCGCGCCTCTACTGGCTCCCGGCGCCGCCGCTTCTCCCCTTCAACTTTCTCGGCCACCAAGACTAGAGCCCCGAGCCTCTTGGCTCCGAGCGCCGACCGATTCTCTCGTCGGACCCAGCTCCCTTGACGCCAGCGACGCCTGACCAGCTCTAGATGCCATCAGCGCCACCACCTCCCCGTGGTCTCTCCCT
Source organism: Otatea glauca (assembly GCA_036346275.1). NCBI lineage: Eukaryota > Viridiplantae > Streptophyta > Magnoliopsida > Poales > Poaceae > Otatea > Otatea glauca. The sequence goes on from CM070723.1 coordinate 54,665,253, forward strand.
TCTCTCTCTCTCTCCCCTCTCTCTCTCTCTTCCGCTTACCCCCCTTTTCCTCCTCCTTCCCAGGTCATTCTCACGCGGCCGCCGCCTTGCTCGGTGCTCTTGGTTGGCTTCACCACTGGATCCAGCGGTGGGAGGGAGCCCGAGCCCTTGGGCCACATGCGCAAGGTACGGTGGCCGCTTGCGCCGGCCACTATCCCCTCGGCCATGGCGAGCCAATGCTACCGCAACGACCACGGCCACTACTACTAGTATTTAAGCTAAGTGTTACTCCCCCTTTCTACCTTAATCTTTCCTTCTACTGGATTAGTTGCCTCTCGGTAAAAATTATTTCGCTAGCATGCAGATTTATTTGTGTGAAATGTGGATGATGCCTGTTGAGATGTTTATCTTTGTGCTTGATTATCAATAGCAGAGCTTTAGCGTGATGTACTGTCGTTTGCCAAAGAATAGATGTTTATGTGTCATTCTGTGACCCAATGTTGTATGGTTTAGAGAATGGATCTTTGCATTACATTTTTGTTGTTCCAGAATCTAAGGATGGATAACAATGCACATCCTTGAAGTTTGGTATATTCATGGTTGAGGCATAAAGGAAAGGCCAAGGTTTTTTTTCAATTAGAAGGCATTTTTTTTTGGATCTATCAGTGATGCATTATCAACTATATTTGGGCATCATACTGGGTGCTTGAGGATTTTAATGTGCTGCTGTTTACAGAAATGAGTATGCAAGCTTCATGGGGTTGAGTACTGTTATTTAGTCGATGTTTCATTCCTTGCTGTGATTGAATGGTATATGGTTTGTGCGTTGAGATGGTGATAAGCTTTCATAAATTGTTTGACTGTGAAGTCTCGGTTAATAAACAGCAGTTGTATGTGTGGATTTGTTACAGATGCATTCCAACTACAGTTGAATGTTATTTTTAGGTGCTGCTGTTTACATGCATTGCCATAGCTAGATTTATAATGCAAAACATCTGATTAGCTTAATTATTATATGCACATATGTATAGATTTGGAACTGAAGCATTGCTAATTGTATATGTGTATCAGCACTGAGTTTATGCTGTGTTTAACAAAAGCATGCCTTGATTATGTGGTGAACCATATTGGTTAAAATGTGTAGCTTTGTTAAAATTCTGGAGACAGCAAGTACTAGTACGAATGTGAGCACAGCTTCAAAGTTTCTTTAAGTACCACATGATTCCTATCTTACTATTCTATCTATGATCAGCAATTAAATGCTTTTAGTTTCCATATTCCTTTTTAGTCAGTAGTGCCCGATTAACCTATGTCTACAAATGGATTATCCTCTTGCTTGATCATTAGCAGTGAAGCTATGGTGTTGATATAAGTCCAGAAGTGTATGTATATGTATATGCATTAGGATCTTGATTTGTTAGCAAAATTTCAATGTAGCTTAATACCTGAGGTGATCATTTTGGTGTTTGTGGAGTGCTATTCTGGAATTCATGAGTATGTGATATCTCTTAAGGAAAATGTCTTATGATCCAGCAATTTATTTCCCATGCATTATTCAAATGTGTTAGCAATCTGTTTAGCTAATGATTGCGGACTGATAACTTTTATCTTTTGTGACTGTGATAAGTGCTTGGATATACCTATTGCTTCAATTCATATTAGATTGTGAATGCAACCTAATGACTGCTTGGTTTGCATGTATTCTTGATTTACTTAATGAGTTGAGATAACAAAGATACTTGATTGGGCATGATTTTCCCTTTATGCAAATTAAATCCAAGGTCATATAGAGGTAAAGGTGTCCCTACTGATGATGAAACCGTGTATGGAACCACATTACTGAGATCATGTAATGATTGTGTATGAGTTAGAATCTAACTCTTATATGCAAGAATGCTTTACTAATGATATGATTAAATTCTAAAGAGAGGGATTAGCTATACTTAAATTTGAATCTGGTTGGTGATATTTAATTGATGGTTTATATGCTCATGTTGTTCAATTGGTCTATACGGGTCTCTTTTCATAATTGCTACTAAACCTCAAAAATTACAAGGAGTGGATTCTCTAGGCATGTATTTGTTGGGAAACCTTCGTGGCCCATGGAAAGCCCACGTTGGCCTCTTAGCCGAAACCCTAGGTGAGCGCTATAAAAGGAGGAGGGGGTCCCCCTATGTACAAACAATCATTAGCAATAAAAGAATTCGCTGTTGCTCTCCCTAAACACGTGTCTCTCTCTTTGTGTTCTCCAATTCAGATCTGTTCAGGAATCCCGGACTATTCGATAGCGAGGTTCCTTAACACGTTATCGACACGGCTCTCACCGAGATCGAATTGAAAAGGTGAGAAAGGTGGGATTTCGCAATCGAATCTAAACGCTTGTCGTTTCTATGCATGCATCTACCCTACGATCTGCTTTCTCTTTTTCATCTCGTAGCACGGTTACTGACAACAACAACAACAGATACATCGTCATCTAGAAAAGGAAAAAAAAAAACCGTCGTCTCGGTTTCGCAAGACGGCGCGACGATGCCGCCGACGTCGTCCGCCCGCACCGTCTTTGTGGTCCCCGCCAGCAGCCTTCCGTCGGCCATCGCGTGCGCCCTCATGGCTGCCGCCGCCGCGGCGCGCTATGGCTGCGTCGCCGCCCAGCCGGCCAAGCAAGCCGCAGATCGCTTCAGCCGCGCGCGCCATTGGGCAGCGCGCGACGAGCGCATCGCGCAGACGCCGCCCGCCGGCGAGGCGCGCCGACGCCGCCTCACTTCTCCGTCGCGCGACGCAGCCAAGCCTTACCCACGCACGGCGCCTAAGACGGCCATCGACCGAGGCGCCGCTTCCGGCGTCGCGCCGAACCAGCCGCCTCGTCTTGGCCACGCAAGAAGCGCGCCGTCGTCGCGCTTCTCGGTCGATCGCGCCGGCGCCGCCACCACCGCGCTTCTCCCATCGCCGCGCCCGTAGCACGGCCGCCGCGCGCCAGCGCTGTCGCCGCCTCGGCTTCGTGCCACAAAGACGCCGTCGCTCGAAGGGTCACCGCAAGCGCGCACGCCGCTCGCCCGTGGCGCGCTGCCATCGCCGCAGCGTCGCCGCCCATTCTGCGCTGCTCGGCTTCGGCCTCCAGCTGTCGCCATCGGTCCGACACGAAACCGCTCGACCCACGGCGCCCGGCTCGCGCCACGCCGCCGTCTGCCGTCGATGGCCGCCGTGCCATCCTCCCAAGTCGCGCAGCCATTGCCACGTGACGCCACCCGACCCGGCCACATCACGCCCGCCGGCCGCCGCGCGCAAGACGCAGCCGTCGCGTCGCCGCCGCCGCTTCGCAAGACGCAACCGTCTTGCGTCGCCTTCGCTAGAAGGCTACACCGCGCCGCCTCGCGCTCGTGCGACTTCGGCCATTGCCGCCTCGGCCGGTTCGCGCCCGGCGCCGTCGCTATGGCTCCGAGCGCACTACGCGCCACGCGCGCCGGCTCGCCTCGTTCTTCCTCGACCACAAGACGGCGGCTCGCCCGCCGTTCCGCTTGCCGCCATCGCTGCTCGACCTCGCGACGCATCGACAAGAACCACCTCACGGAGAAGGCAGCGGCGAGGCGAAGGCGAGGAGCGCAAAAGGCGAAGCAGGCGGCGGACGAGGGAGGGCGGGCGGCGACGAGGCGCGTGAGGCGCGTGGCGAGGCGCGCGAGAAGCGACATCGAGCGCGGCGAACCCTAAACGCCGGTTTAAGGCCCACGTGCGGTAGCGCCCAAGAAAGCCAAGAGAAAGCGCGCGGCCTAAATGGCCATAGGCCCAAGAAAGAAAGGAAGAAAAAAAAAGAAGAAAAAAAGAAAAGGAGAAAAAAGAGAGGAAAAATTGCAGAAAATTTTGAAAAAATTGCCAGAAAATCCAGAAGTTTTTTTTGGCTCTATTTTAATTTTTCTAGCTTTATTTCTCTGTTTTAAGAATATTCTTTATGAACGTTGAATCCATTGCTTTATTTTGTATTTTGGAATGCATAGCAATTTAATTTTTCTGCCTTTTATGCTTTTTGCAACCATTTTCTATTAGATTACACGCAGTAATCTAATGTCGGAATTTTGAAATCATGAATCGTGAGTTTGAAGAACTGGCCCCGCACGGTCAGAACTAGCTCACTTGGGCATCGGACGTGAAGATAGTTCTTGGGGCAAGAAGCTCCGTGCTGCGATTGGTCTAGGGTCCTCGCAGGACGCGAAACCTACCGTCGAGTAGAACGATCAAGCCTTGCACTGCCGTTTAAATGCATGAATCGATTTTTTTTTATGGTTAGCATTTTCTTTGAATAATGAATTGTAAGCTCTAGAAGAGCATACTTCTTTCATGAATAAATACACAATTTATTCTTTATTCCAGTATTCTTCAAATTTGCAAGCAATATTTGATTTTTTTTTTGCCTCTATCTAATTAGAATTATATTTCTTTTATCTAGAAATCGTGTAGCGTTCAAATGTAAGAGATATGCATTGTTGATAGTGGCACAACAAATACTATCTTAAGAGAGTCTAAATACTTCCAGTCGATCACGAAGAACGCTGGAAAGATTACTACGATCGCAGGAAGCGACTCATATGTAATCAGCTCAGGAAGAGCCACAATTATATTGCCGATGGGTACAACTTTGGTAATTGAGGAAGCCCTTTTGTACCCTGAATCAACGCGCACTCTCTTAAGCTTCAAAGACATCCGCGCCAACGGTTTTCATGTAGAAACCAATGAAGAAAATGGCAAAGAATACTTGTGCATTGTGAAGCACGCGGCATGTGGAAAAATGGTATTAGAAAAATGTCCCTCATATGAATCTGGGTTGTACTACACGAATATTCATGCACCAAGTGTATACTTCCTTGAAGACCGCTTTTAGAAGCTCGAGTTATTTTCTTTATGGCATGGTAGATTAGGTCATCCCGGTCTTAGAATGATGAGAAATATAGTGAACAACTCACGAGGTCATGGTATTAATGTTAAAAATTTCCGAATCATGAAGATTTTGTGTGCCCCGCTTGTGCCACGGAAATTAATAACTAGACCCTCTGTCATGAAAGTGCAAGTGAAATCCTGCATTCGTGGGCGATCCGGGGATATTTATGTCCGATTCACCCTATCGGGGCCGTTCGATACTTTATGGTGCTCATCGATACTTCCTCGAAATGGTCGCATGTATGCTTGTTGTCAACAAGAAACCATGCTTTTGCAAAGTCGATTTCGCAGATCATAAGAATTAAGAATGCTTTCCCGATCATCGCGTGAAGTCCATTAGAATGGACAATGTCTGAGAATTTACTTTAAAGGCATTTGATGATTATTGCACAAAGAACAGGATAGCGATTGAGCACTTCGCATCGCACGTCCATACGCAGAATGGGCTAGTCAAGCACTAATAAAGAGGATTAAATTCATTGCGAGCGCTTTTGCGAGTTGTAACTTGCCCAACACTTGTTGGGGACACGCGATCTGCACGCAGCAGCTCTTATCAATTTGCACCGTCGGCCTACAACATCCATTCTCCTATACGACTTGTGCACGGATCATCTCAAGATCTCCCATCTTAGAAAATTTGGGTGTATGGTATATGTACCTATACCACCCTCAATGGATCGCAATGGGCCTCTCCGCAAGTCCGGGATATCGTTGGTTATGAGAGTGCATCCATAATCGGTATTTGGAACCCATGATCGGAGACTTGCATACGACCGATTCGGATTGCATCCTTGACGAGGATCGCTTCCGTCATTAGGGAGGAAATCAACCTTTGGATGAAAAATGCCGGAAATCATATGGCATTCCACTGGATCCCGCACATGACCCCGCATTAATGAAGCAAATCAAGAAGTCGGAAGATAATTGATTTGCGAATTTAGCAAATGAACTGCTGATCATTTTGTGATCCGAAGGCGTGGTTAAGTCGCATGTACCCGCAAGAAATGCACCGAGAGAGGTGGAAATACCAAGGAAATAGAAGGTATCCTCAACCTGCTCGAGGCCTCAAAGAAAAGAACAGAAACCCGCTCCTCAAACCCAAAGTACCGGAGACGTCTGGAGAAAATCAAGCAGAGTACTTACCACAACCAATCACGAAAATGCCCCAAGGAAAGAAGGGAGCCGTTGAGACTGCACCGGAAAGAAGCCAACAGAAAGGCAATTCTGACTTGAATCTTCCATCTGAAGGAAGTCGTTTAAATAATGTGTGCGCACACATAGGCGATGAAAAGCTAAAGGAACTCGCTCTGCGATAGGAAATAGCAATGAAGAGCAAGTAGAAGTGCATGAAGCACTCCATGAAGAAATGGCCATAAACTTTGTAATAACAGGAGAATCCCTGAATAGAGCAACAACCAACGTTGATGCATACTTTGCAAAGAAGATTGCCTCGATCATTGATCATGATCCCGAGCCTGCATCTCTCGCAGAGTGCAAGAAAATGCTAGATTGGGAAGAATGAAAAAAGGCAATCACTGCAGAGTTAGTCTATCTGAACAAGAGAGAGGTGTTTGGGCCCGTATGCCGCACACCTCCCCATATAAACGCTGTAGGTCACAAATGGGTCTTTGTTCGGAAGAGAAATGAAAACAACAAAGTTGTAAGGTACAAGGCAAGGCTCGTAGCTCAAGGTTTCACTCAACGTCCTGGAGTTGATTATGAAAAAACCGTCATGGGAGGAATTACCTTTAGATATTTGATCTCAATGGCAGTCAACTTGAAGTTGAGAATGAAGCTAATGGATGTAGTCACAGCATATTTGTATGGAAACTTGGATTCGGAGATATACATGAAAGTACCGGAAGGAATTCCTATCCCGAACCAAGATGGAGTAAATAGAAACACATGCATAAAGGTGAAATTGGAGAAATCACCGTATGGGTCAAGTCGGGAAGAATGTGGTACAATCGCTGAGTGACTTTCTCTGCAAGAAAGGCTACACAAACAATAAGATTGTCCATGTGTGTTTATACAATGATCCCGAATGGATTCTCAGATAATCTCCGTCTATGTAGATGACTTGAACATCATTGGGACGGATGAAGAAATTAAAGAAGCATGCTCATACTTGAAGTCTGAGTTTGAAATGAAGGATTTGGGTAAAACCAAGTTCTGTTTAGGTACATCAATCAACTTACACGCAGAAAGTGTTGGAAAGGTTTGGATTTGAAAAATCATATCCTACAAAGACTCCAATGGTCAGAAGGTCACTCCAAGCAAACCTAGACCCATACAGACCTAGAGAAGAGGGGGAGGAAGTCCTGGGAGCAGAATTCCCATATCTGAGTGCAGTTGGAGCGCTATGTACCTTGCAAATAGCACCAGGCCGGGCATTGCGTTATGCTCACTGTGAATTTGCTAGCTCGATGCAGGCGAACCCACCAAAAGGCATTGGAAAGGGATCAAGGACATCTTCCGTTACCTCCAAGGAAGCAAAGACCTTGGTCTGCTTTTTCGAAGAAACAATGAATTGAATTTGGTTGGCTATGCAGATGTTGGTATTTATCGACTCAGATATCGGCAAGTCCCAAAGCGCTATGTTTTCCTATGTGGAGGAACAAAGCAATTTCTTGGAAGTCGTCTAAGCGACTGGTCTCGACGCTGACAAACCACTGGAAATCATTGCCTTGTATGAAGCATCTCGTGAATGTGCATGGCTCAAGAATGGTTCACCAAATCCAGAAGTCGTGTGGCTTGAACATTGAGCAAACTCCCACGTTAATATATGAAGATAATGCAGCTTGTGTTGCTCAAGCACAGATGGGTTATGTGAAGAGCAATCTCACGAAGCATATCAACCCCAAGTTCTTCTATGCTCACGAATTGCATAAGATGAACGAGATCAAGATATTGCATACTAAGTCATGTGAAAATCTTGCAGATTTGTTCACTAAATCACTCCCAGCATCTACCTTTGAAAGGTGCGTGAAAGGAATTGGGATGATGAGACTTAGAGAAGTGCAGATTTCAGGGGGAGATATTTTACATACTCCCACATGAATCTCGAGCATGAATTATGAATACCCAACATGAATCTCGAAGGGAGAATTGTACTCTTTTCCTTAGCAAGTTTTTCATGAAGTTTTCTTGCATAAGGTTTTAACGAGGTAATTCGTGCAACGTAGTAAGCGTATGCTATGTACTCTTTCTCCAAGTATTTTTCCCACTTGGTTTTTCTGGAGTTTTGATGAGGCATATGCATCTCGCGGCAAAGGGCCCAAGGGGGAGTGTTGGGAAACCTTCGTGGCCCATGGAAAACCCACGTTGGCTCTTTAGCCGAAACCCTAAGTGAGCGCTATAAAAGGAGGAGGGGGTCCCTCTATGTACAAGCAATCATTAGCAATAAAAGAATTCCGCTGTTGCTCTCCCTAAACACGTGTCTCTCTCTCTTTCTGTTCTCCAATTCAGATCTGTTTGGGAACCCCGGACTATTCGATAGCGAGGTTCCTTAACAATATTCATATTCTAAGATTAATCTTAAATCCCTTGTCAGACCTTCTAGTTGCTTTGCGATATTATACTTTCAATAAATAGGATTGTCTTTCATTTACTGCCAGAGAGAGGTAATGTGCTAAAACTATTGACTTAGGCAGTGAAACAGATGGCTGTCTCTCTCCACTCTCTCTGCTTCTTCTTTCCAGCCGAGAAGAACTATTGACTTAGGCAGTGAAGAGGACAGTAGAGGGATGTGTTGGGGTAGATGGGCCAGTCTGTCTGTTCTTTTTATGATGCAGTCAAACCGACATGACGAGATAAAACCAGGGTTGGATTGGTTCAGTCGGTGGGTAGAGGCAGCTGTAAACCGGCTGGGCTAGAGAGGCTAGGTGGCAACCATGCAGGTTCAGTCTGCTGTAGCTTGGCAGATGGCAGTCATGCAACGCTTGAGCTGGCAGAAGCTTGGAAGCCAACGAAAAGTGACTGGTTTTGGGTTGATTTGCATAGCAGTGCATTCTCTTGTTAGCAGTTAAGAAATGGTGTAATAGTCGTGCATTTCTATTGTAAGATTTGGAGGTTTAGATATAATTTAGTATTGTATGGTTTATTGCTTTCATAACATGTTTGAGAGTATAAAACTTCCTGTGTATTTGGACATTTGGTATTAGTACTAAAGTTTGTTGCTCAACCTTCATTTATTGGATAATCTGGATGTATTGACGTGAGTGAGCTCTTCCATAAATAATGATGCTTAAATTAGTTTTTTTTTACAATTTGCGATTGTGATAATATAATCTTGTTTTGTGCTTATGTCGTGTGGATGTGTGTATATATACTCATACAATGGTGGTCAGGTTTGGATGTTTGCATGAAAGTCAGAGAGTTCACCTTTATTGATGATGAGCTTCTATTTGTTTTGTAAGACCATAATATATACAAGAATATATATTAAAGGCTGAAACTTTTGTAGATATATGTACATGGTTGAACTTGTGTGCACATATATATGCTAGTATTTGTGTATGGTGGAAGTTCATGTGCTTATGTATGCATATATATAAGCCTTAGGTTGTGCATGCTAAAGAAATTCATTAGATAAATAAGTAAGGACTAGGGGTTTTGATTTTTGAGTAGTTTTTTTTACAGGACAGCGATGTAATTAAGAATTAATTTCATGTTTAACAATTGTTTTTAGTATTTTTGTTAATATGAAATGTATTCGTAAATGGTTTTGTATTTGTTTCATTTTAGAACTTTGAATTCAGGATTTACCCCTTTTTACAATTAAAAGCTGTTCTGAAAACCCAAGAAGATAAATAATGCTAGAAAATTTCAAAAGTAAATCATTTTTTTTCTTCACTTTATTCATTTTGTGATTTAGATTTTCATTCTTTGGAAAAAGAGAAGTTCAGTAAAGAAATTGAGTTTTCCTTCAATAAAAATTTAGAAAAGGCAAAATTTCAAAATTAAGTTACATTTCAAACTCAAATTTTTGTTTTATTATTTTTAAATTTAAAATTCTTATTTTATTTGTTTTTAGATTTTTTTCGGGATGTTACATGATTGTACTCTTAAATGTTTATGAGAGCATTAGAAATAACCCAGAATCTTCTCCAAAAAATTTCATCAAATTCCAACTCGGTTTGGTATCTCAATTAAATTTGGAAAGGAATGTGTTTGATCCCTTCCATTTAGGATGTGTTGATGGAGTAGTAACCTTACCTCATCTATACCCCTTTATAATGCACCTAAGTATTCTTTTCTACGTCCATCCCAAATAATGCATCCCACTATAGATGGCCCAACCTTCATGCATCCAGTAAAATGTCCCCAAAAACTTGCCTCCATCAAAATTAACCTCTCAGATCTTTCCTCAGCTTTACTCACCCACATCCGATGATCATTGTTTAATGTGTCTAACTCATCCTTGTGGCCCACAACAGATCTCCCCCCACCTCCAGCATCATCTCAAGGAAAAGGAAACAAATATCCTGGAATTAAGGAAAAGGAAACAAACGTTCTAGAAAAGGAAAAGACTATATATTACGTGCAGGGAAAAGGAAACCGGAAGACAGGGCACTATACTAGTCGACACTTAGTCATAATATTATCTAGTATCGTCAACCATAGATATATGGTAATATGTATGATAAAGTGGCTCTTTTTCTCTTTTTGACACCCGGCCATGATGTCGACGTTTAAAAAGAAAATGATGATTGTACGCCTCGGCCTTGCAACAGGTGACGTGTATATGATGTATTGGACGATGCTTGCTTTGAAGCATTAAATAATTCAGCTCCCCTGTGAGGGGCAAAAATCAATATTGCATGATACTCTCCTTTCTTGATTTGCATAGATCCGCAGTTGATTTACTACCAAAAATGCAGAATTAAACAAAATTAAATTGTAAAACTTAATATTTTATTTTATTTAAATTTTTTAGGATGTTACATATATTTTACCTTATATTTTTGGATATGGGGAGTACGATTCTATCTGTAAATACCGGTATCTGTAAATGTTGGCGACAGAACCTTATTACTACAGAACAGTACATCACTACTGGTTCTAAAACGCCATCACTGCCGGTCATTGGTGCCTGTCGGCTCAGGAACCGGCAGTGATAAGGATTACCACTGCCGGTTCTACCTACAACCGACAGTGATATTGAACTATCATTGCCAGGTCAAACCAATATCCAGCAATGATGATAATTATCACTGCCGGTTATACATAAAATCGGCAATGATATCGAACTATCACTGCCGGTTTTCTCCAAGAACTGACAGTGATAAGTTGTGCACCAAATATTTTTATTGCATATTTTTTGTGCAATATATATATTTTTATACAATTGTTTATACAGTGTCCATATATAGTATATAAAGAATTGTTCAAATCATAATTCAAATATATCCATATATATATATATATAAAGCATCGTTAAAATCATAATTCAAATATATTAAATTAAGTATCACAATATTTTGTTTTTACAATGATTTGTTTACAAATGTAGTTCGACTACATCTCATCTCATTCACTTTGATTTTGCACCGGCTACAGTAGAAGGAGTCGAAGTAGGCATGTCACGGGTCTAGATCGCAGAAATGAGGGCGATGAGGCAAAAACACTCATATTGTGATGCATGTTGTTTTCTCCAAAATGTAGTAGATATTGTAGTGTTATTGTTCAGCACATTTCTACTCTCTTTCTTATATTCTCTATAGTCTTGCTCACGTATAATATAAACACTTGCTTATGTAGTTTTTTTTATCTATGTAAATAAAAACAACCAGGGATATTGTCGAGACCTTCCCTTTTAGCGTGGAATACCAAGAATGTTTCATATAGATACTGTACTAGTCCCATAATCAGTGGCTAATACGCACATTTACAACATTGTCTAGTGCATTAACGAAAGGTAGTTCTTACAATGAGACCTAAAGGCTAAAATAAAATACAGCGGAAGATACGAAATCTAGCAGTATGCCTTTTGCCCAAAATACCAAAAGCAACTGATAAGGAGTAAACCCGAGAAATGCTTGTGTCCTTTTAAAATGCTTTTTATGGAGTGTGTGTATGTATCAAAATACTTATTCCTGAAACAATTAAACAGAGCATTCGTACTGTACCGCACAAAACTTTGATCCAATCCATATGTTGTAGCGTATAAGAAAGGTATCAAAGTGTAATAGTAGCTCCGACGAAGTTACATCTGCAGAGCTAATTCAATAAGATATCGCCGGCAGCTATTGACTTCCACCCCATACATCTGTAAAGGCAATTCAATAAGATATCGCAAACTGCTGTTGACTTCCAACCATTCATTTCCTTGGTGCAACACACAAAACATTTTATACACTAGTACAAAAAGGTATGTATAAGACGTCTCACAGACGATTTTTAAAAACCGTCTATGTTAAAACTAATCACAGATAGTTTTTCTATCATGATCGTCAAAATTACAGTATATGATAAGAACCGTCTGTGATAAGCTAATATTATCACAGACGGTTTGAACCACCAACTGTCTATAATATTAGCTTAACACAGACGGTTTGTTAATCGAACCATCTGTGATAACAGTTCTGTGTTATATATATCGTACTAGGTTTTTGCGCACTATATTTTTCGCCTGAACGAAATATTACAGATTCTGTGAGACCCCGTTCTGATGAACAGGAACCTCTATGTGATTGCTGTGCTATTCCCTGGATCAGTAGCTAGCACTCACATGTTTACAACAATTGGAATCACAACCATACCTTACATAGATTAAAGCGGAAACTATTACATAAAGGAAAAGCTACAACTAGAGAATAAAGCAGCAAAAGAAGCAATATCTTGTAGTTTGCCCATCCGATCCGCAGGCAACTGACAAGGTAAACTCCAGACAGAACACGACGAAGAAGATCCCGCAACCTGCGACGAAAAGGGGCTCGAAGCCTCGCTAACTCATCCACCTAAAATAATAATTAAGCAAGGGTGAGTACTTTACGTACTCAGCAAGACTTGAGTAAAACCTATAATATATGCAGGCCATTTCAAAGGAAAGACTAATACAGTTAATTTGCATAAAGCAGAATTGAATTGTAAAACAAGTTATCATTTGCAAACGGAATTTATAAGAGCAAGTTGATTGATAATAAAATAGATACAACAGTAAGTAATACTCACAGTCCTCCATGACGTGAGTTCGAATAAACCAAACCATAAGGTCCATCAATGTTAGCCCTTCGACAAAAAGCAACAATTGCTAAAACAATTTCAGATCAAACCCAATTTAGAAAAATACCAAAGACTCTAACATTGGGATAACGTCACCAAGTGTCCTTGACCGTGGACGCGGCTAATCGATTAGGTCTTACACTCTGCAGAGGTGTACAACTTTACCCACAAGGAATGATCAACCTTTTCGCCAGATCAATTAACACACTTCCTTTGGTGTGTCGGCAAGGAGATCATACAGAGCTATTACATTATCTAGACGTGGCTTTACACTAGCCCGGGACGTTAACCCTCACCTTGAAAACAAAGACACTCACCCAAGTCGTGGATCCATATTTATCACACCCAACACCACGTCTCTGTCCATGGCAAGGAGTACACCATTGCATTGGTATGTAGAAACCCCTACAGACAGACCTGACCGGAATGCCTATGCAATCTCCCGCCTTCCTTAGATGCAAAGCCACATCTAAACAACTTAATAGGCTAAGACCCACCTATACAAGCCCTCGTGGTTGTACGGAATTCTTGGATCTACCGTCCCATTGCTCGGTCCTTAATCCGACATGGGCGATACTCCACCCTACACCACGTGCAAACCCGTCTGCACATTCGGCTATTGCCAATAATCGCCCGCATCAAAACCATAGTTTTATTTTGGGTTTTTAATCAAAAAACCAGCAACCATTTTCCCAAAAAAGACCATTTAGGTTCCATATAAAATATTTCAGGAAATAATTTTAATCATGATCATCTGTCCCACAAAAATCTAAAGCATGGCTAAGCAGGTTTAACATGATCGCATATATCCAATTTGGCATTAAGTAATATCTAGCCATATTCTATGGTTATCAAGGTTCACATTTCCATAATTATCAAGGAGTTTCATGTGACAACAGGTATATCTACCAATACCACAAAATAGCGAATTTACAGAAAGTAAACGAATGCATGAAACATTTTAGTAAACACAATGCAATTCAAATACTGGGATCAAGATGGTCAAAGGGGTGCTTGCCTTGCTTATTTATTGCTTACGACGAAGACGCGGTCACAGTTGACGGAGGCAACGACGGAGGAAGGGACGTCGGATTCTACACGTCGATCAACCGGAAATAAAGCAAATATCCTACTTTAATAAGGGCAAAAAGAAAACAGACGGAAAACCAAATAAAGATTCATTGCAGAAAATAGGAATGCTTTAGGATTTGAATTATGAATTTCAACATCTTAAGTTCAAGATAATTAAGCATTCATATAGTTAAAGGCTTTTGTTATGAATAAAGTAAGGTTTCTTTTATAGATTATCTTTTCTAGAACTACGAATTCAAGAGGCTAAAATTATGATTTCTGACATTTATAACTTCGAATTATAGATGCTAAAATTATTTAGATTAATAGAATTAAAACATTAGAAAAAGGGGTTATGCGAATAGCACTTAATCCGAAATGATATTACACAAGGAATGGTTCAGAATAAGGTATATCTGATAAGTTAGGTTGCTGGATTTACTTATGGTTTCTAAGATGGTTCTGGTGATACAAATATATATTAACTATAGATTTGTTCACTATTGCCAAGTTGTTTATTCATATTATGAAGTTCATAAAACATAACACTTTAGGGTATTTGGCTAATAGGATTTATACGCAAAACATAACGAAACAAGATTATTTCTTCAAAACGGGATAGTGTATACTTTGAAGAACATTTCTAAGTTGATCTCATACATTTTAGTGTTTAAACAAGGCATTATATTCATTGCTGAAAAAGCTTATATGATAATAAGGTTTATGTTATAAGGAATTGGATTATAAGTGTAGTGAACAATTATCACTTAAGGTTATTGTATTAGCTGGATTCAGATGAATATCAAGCTATAAACAAAACATTTTTCCAGAATATGATAGTCCATATCCCAAATATCATTTCTAAACTGATCTTCATAATATTTGCATTTAGACGAGATATTCTACGAGGTGTCGAAAATGCTTAAGTGTTTCATTTATTTAGAAAACATAACATTTAGGGTTATGTTACTAGACTCTTTTATATACAAACCTTAACGTAATAATATTCTTTCTTCAGAACATAGTAGCATACACTTTATAGAGTATCTCTACACTATTTTCATAAAGTTTTACACTTAGACGAGGTGTTTTATAAGCCACTGAAAAGGCTTAAGTGTTTCTATAACTACACGACAAAGGTTCAGTTTTCAACATAAATTTGCGACTGCACCTTATAAGATAATCTACCCTTTCTAGGTATTAACAGAGTAGGATCCTAAAATTGTTTTAAAACTAATTCCACGATATTTGGCTTCTATTCGATACGTTTTTCATATAAGTGATCATTAGGGCCTAATATGGACTTAATTCAGATTAGCACAATCATAAGATATTTTTGCATAATCAGCAAGGGAATTATTTTTCAAGGTTATAGGATTTGGTTTTGTCAAATTTGAAGTTCGTTTGAGAAAGTTATGACTATTTGGATTATACAAGTATTGATACTTCGGCTACTAAACATTTATTGTTTTCTATGGTAAACCTTAAATATTTTTACACATATAGGATCCTTATGATGTCACAAGTATAACAAAACTGGTTTGGTGATTATTTGAATTCATTTGATCCATATTTTAACTATTTGATTTTCTATGCATATATATACATTTGCACTTGGATTATTTCACATTTTTTTTAAGAGAACTCAAATCAAAATTATTTATTAGTTATCTTGGCAAATTCAGGTAATCTACTATCATACTAGTATTTAGAAACAAATTTTTCTTATTTTGGATTTCTTTTATATAAGTTATGCATATTTGAGTTTTTAGTGTATTGAATGTATTCATTAATAGAAAGTAGCACAAAAATAAATGAAATTTAAATATTTTTATATATTTGAACTTCTGGAAGCATACGGATTCCATTAAAATTGGTTTCATTCAATTATAAGTTTGTTTGCAGAGTTTTTAATACAAAGCATATCTTTAGGCCTTTTATTCAAATTTGAATTTCAAATTCACCCAGTGATCATTTTCAAAATATTATTGCATATTATGAAGTTACTTGATTTTACATGAATATAGAAATCCATTTCACTAATTTTGGAGTTATAATGCAAAAGTTACAAGTGATTGAATTATCTCGGGTATGAAAATCCTAAAGAAATTAGAAATACGTTTTATGTACAGAGGTGGCGTATTACCGATTGAACTGTCTTCATTTTGTGCCACTGACGACTGGGTCCATATCACAGTGAGCCGAAGGCAGAGGAGGACTAGGGCTCGCCGGTGCCGCTACTCCGGTGGGTCTTCGGCCGAATTGGTGGCACGGTGAGCACCAGTGCACCACCCTGCACCTAATGGTGGGGTCATTTACCTCCGGCGATGGCCAGAGCAGGCTGCAACCGTGGGCTCGGGGCGGTGCTAATGGCGACTCGCCGAGGAAGAAGATGAGTGAAACTCAGTTAGAATCGGTAGCGAATTAAGCACCAACGAGTACGAGAGGTTCCATTTTTACTGTTGGATGAACCGAAGACTTACCGAGGAGCTCCACCACCGCAGGCCGGCTCTGGGGAAGAAGGTGCACAGCGGCGGCGGTTGATCGGCAGGGAAGGGCTGAAATCGATGAGCGAGATGGGTTCAGGGATGCTCAAGGATACTACGGCTGCGAGTAATTTGAGAATGGCTCACCGAATGAAGCAAATTGCTTTTCAACCTGCAAGCTCACACACTGCAGATAATGGCGGAAGAAGAGGAGCTTCGGGCTTTTGTGCAAAAGGAACAGAAATTGAGGGATGATTAGAGCTTGTCAATGCACTAGGGTGCTATGGGTTCAAGCGATTCAAGAATGACTTACAGAATTGGCTTGATCGAAGACTTCCTCTTCTTGGGAAGCTCTGCAACAATGCCAGAGAAGGGAAGCTCCAGTTTTTGGCTTGGGATTGCTTGGCCTCCTTGATCTTCTCTGGTTACTCGCTTCCCTGGAATGAAGCTCGAGCGCAGGAGAGGATGAATGCCTGAGCTTTGCTTGCGACTTGAAGTTGCTGGCTTGGATGGAAAGCTTTGGGTTGGCTTTGAGCTTTGGTGTGGGAATGACTCAGTGGCTGGCTTTGGCGTGAGAATCAATCAACGGGCTGGCTTAAACACAGCCATGTGAAGGAAAACTCTAGACTTTGGTGAGGTGTCCCCAAAGCACAGGAGGTGAGATGGAGACAGTACTGAACATTGAAATGGCCATCAACCGAGTTGAAAAATTGCGAAACTTTTTGACCATGGTCTACTAGGAGTGGTTAGCGTCCAGTAACATTTTGGGACAAAAACACCTTAGGGTTAATTAATAAAAATTCTGACACTGTGCACTGCTCAGAATTTTGATTTTGGATTTTGATTTATTTAAGGGTGCAAATGTTGTTATTTATTTCTAAAAATTTTTGTAATAGCTTGGTTTGGGTTAATAATGTCTCTATAAAAAATTTCAAGTCAAAATATGGTTCAATTATTTTACAAAAATTCTGACATGTTAATTTTCAGATTTTCGAAGCCTCTGTTTTTGAATTTTTAGAAGATTTTTACCAGAAGTAGGTTACTCTCTGAGGATGTCATGGTAATTTTTATGGCTCCAGAATTTTTTTTGAAGTTTTTCTAGTATCTTGACTTCTACTGTTTTTAGTCAAAAAGTGTTGTCCTTCATTTCATTTATTTACTTTTCTATGCATAAATTTTTTTTACTAGATGACTTTACTGATTTACCAGCAGGGATAGGGTTCCATGTTAAATATTGCAAATTTTTACTTTTACCTTTTTACCATTTCCATTTCCCATTCTCTTTTGTTTGATTTTAATTCAATACAAAAATCCAGGAAATTCCAATAAAAAAATAATGCCAATAAAATTCAGAAATAAACATATTTAAATTTAAAATATTCATTTTTATTATATTGCATTTTTCGGGATGTTACAGATGATGATCGATCTCCTCCCCCAACCCATAGCCGGCCACCTCATCCATAAGCCTGTCGCCGGCCGCCTCATCCCCGAACCCATCACCGGTCGCCTCATCCCCAAGCCAACCATGTGTGTCGTCCTATAGCACATCGCTCTGCCGCCTCCCCGAGCCCGTCAACGCCTCCTCCCCCGAGCCTATTGCTGTCTCCTTCCCGAGTCCTAAGGTATCTAAAAAGTGCAAATCGAGTGCTCTTATCTACTTAGGGTTCTACTGTTCTATATCCTCATGCTCATGTTGGAGAGCATCCTTCTTACATCCCCCTCAGTGACGCATGTACAGGGGAATGTATTGTCATGTAGTCTATGCGGGTGTCATTTTGCTATTAAGCTCTTATTCCCTGTGGGACCAACACCATATTCTCTATGGTTGTGTTGTTACTCCTTAAGATATTTGCTACCGGTTCTATGCTCAATGATGCTATGGATCTATTGATAAACTAAAACAATTAAAATAGCGAAAATGACCTTGAACTATAGAGTTGCTTCATGTTAATGGTAGAAAGTATTGCTTTTATTTTATTTTACTGTTAATGGTAGAACTTCTAATATTTCTATGATCATGTTATATTTTGTTTTATATGATCTATTTGAACATTACCTTGAACTAATAAATATTTTTACCATAATGTTACAAACTAATGACATTCTTTATCATTTTAGTTATTTATGGATTTACTTTAGAATTGATATGGAAATCGAATTACTAATTTTTATTTTTTTATTCTGATATAAATTAATTTAGATTTTATTGGGCATGTACTCTTTCTTTTGATTTTCTAATTTTGATTTAATTATTATTATGAATTTTACTTATTTTTAGATGTTAGCTTGGAAGTCTTATGGAAATGAGATTGCTGATTTTCCTTTAGTTTTTAGTCCGAATTAATGTTTTTATAGATGTTACTTTGGAAGTCTGTAGTTTTTTGTGTTTTTATATTGAGTCTTTCTTTTAATCTGAGCCGTTATAACTTAGATCTATTATGTGGATGACTAGATATCTTCTTTCTGGTTAACGTGGGATCGAGCATTCTCGGAGTGTCCAATTAGTATATGTATAGATAGATAGATATATTTTGCCACTGTACAGAATAAAAAACAATTGTACCCTTGTCTTCCGCAACAAGGCAGCCACCGCTACAATATAAAGAAAGAGTAGTGCTTCAAACGAAACCATTTTCATTCCCACTAGAATATAAAGAAAGAGTAGTGCTTCAATGTTTTCTCTCTCAATACAGGTTGCACAAATCTTAAAGCAAGTAAAGGGGGTAAGTAATCACCATCTATCATTTATTCATGCTTTAATATTTATAGAACTGTTAAAAGGAAAAGCATGAAAGCATCTCTCATAAGAAAATTACCTCATTCCAAAGTTATAACGGCTACCGGTTAAGAAAAGTAGCCAGTGACAGGAATTAAGAAAGGAGATAGCAACTACGAGGACTAAACCGTTGGGCTTTTAATTGCTACTTAGCTACCATTGGGCTTTTAATTAATTGCTACTTAGCTACCGTGAAGACCGAGATGTGTTACGTGTGGACCGTGTTCTCAAAAGTCGAAATGTATCCTCTCCATTCATGTCCATTTCGCTAGTCTTCCAGTCAAAGAACAGGTGGTTGATAATCATGTCTGAACAAAGAGTACATCGCGTAGGTGAGGAAGGTTTCCCAATGGAGACGCTCTTCGCTGCAATCGTAGGCGAACTTGCCAGCAGATCAGTCTCCTTCTTGATCGACAAATACTTAAAGCCGCCGGCGCCGTCCAAGGACGAGATCCTGCGGGGACTACAGAGGATGCTGCTTCGGCTTCGCGTGACCGTCGAGGAGGCCGAGGGGAGGCACATCACAAGCCATGCCATGCTTCAACAACTGAACATGCTGAGAGAAGAGATGTACAGAGGCTGCCACGTGCTCGACACCTTCAGACGCCAAGCACATGAAGAAGAGATGGCCAAGGTCATGAAGTGAGTGACTCCTTAGCCCTGTCTAAATTCAATCCTGCCAAGCTCATTCGTTTCTCTGCTGGTAGTAGACATGGCACGGGAGAGTTAGAACAGGTGGTTGATAATCTAGGGGCCGCCATTACTGACATGATTGAGTTTGTTGTGCTTTTGAAGAACTACCCTATGAAGCATCGCCAGCCATATAGCACCTATATGTTTATGGAAAAGTGCATGTTTGGCCGTCAAATGGAGACAGAACGGGTTGTCAACTTCTTGTTGCATATAGAACCTCCCGCGGCTGATAATCTAGGTGTCCTACCGATCATTGGTCCAGCAAAAGTTGGGAAGAGCACACTTGTTGAGCATGTTTGCTGCGACGAAAGGGTGCGTGATCAGTTTTCTCAAATTGTCTTCTTAAATCAACATGAATTTGGAAATGAACAGCTATGCACCCTAAGAGATGGTGGTATAATCAAGCATCAGCGTAGCACCTTGAGCAACGAAAGATTGCTGGTTGTCATTGAACTAGATAGTGACGTTGATGAGGGTGCATGGAGAAGGCTGTACTCTGAATCTGAAAGATGCTTTCCGCAAGGCAGTAAAATCATAATCACGAGTCGGTCTGACAAGGTCGCAAACCTTGGAACAACCCAAGCTGTCAGTCTCTTCTTGTCACGAGAAGCATATTGGTACTACTTCAAGGTGCTTGTATTTGGAAGCTCAGATCCCGAAGAGCAACCAAAGCTAGCATCCATGGCAATGGAGATATTTGACGAGCTCTTTGACCACCACAAGATATTTCAGGAGATCAGTGGACCTTTCATAGATGCAAACAGCGTAGCTCGCTTTCTAAGAGCTAAATTTGATATGCAGCATTGGCGGAGGGTTCTTGCATGCTATCGAGAAAACATTCAGAAAAATTTTCTATCTAGTACATGTCCAGGTGATTCTGGAATGAAAGGTCAATCGATTTATCTCAAGAGAATTGCCAAACCTACTCAATACTGTATAGTTTCCTACCATGATCAAGCAGGGTCAGCTCAGAAAGTAGTTCCCAAAATAACTGCGCATGAAGTCCTGTTAGGAAGTATCACAGTTCATGGGAAATTTGAGTTTGTATTATGGAAATCTCACTTGCCCCCCTATCACAACTACATATACAGCTGCGAAGTTCATGATACGCAGTGTATGGGTAAGACTAAGACAAAGAAGCTATGCCAGAAGAGGAAGATCTGAGTTAATTTGTCTTAGCAGTATTAGTTATTATATAAACATTCAGTCTAAATGTGGCGATTATTGCCGTCTTTATATTGCTGATCCTGAGCATTTCAGAAGAAGTATTGTATGATCAGTTTTTAGAAATGACGAGCTATCGTATGACTTAACTAACACTTAGAAAAAAAATTGGTTCTTATGCAATCCTACATGTGGATCACATATTCAATAATTGATTATGACATGAAACACATCTCACATTTATCAATTACTCGTCACAACACAGAGATGACCACCACATAGTCTCACAGCTGAGAAGAACACACATATTGAGCATGTAGATTTAATGGACCTTTCCACCTATACCCCTATTTATTCTCTCTCAACCATATACATTTATTCGTTACTATCTACACAAAGTATTATGTCTCATTTTCCAAGACAATTAAGAGGGGTATGTAAGTCATTTCCTCTCATATCTCTCTCAATTTCATCGCAACCTTAATCCTTGTGTAAAGTCAAAATACGCCTTATATTTATCAATGTTTGTGTCGCATTTATAGATCAAAGAGTCCGTAGGTGTAAAGATTAGGTAATAATAAAGACCATATATTAATATGGGATTTAGAAACAGACTCGTAGGGATTATAACTTCCTAATTAGTCTGTTTGCTTCGGTGGAATACTCAATACGCACGCAAATCGAGCCAGGTCCCACCATGCAAACGATTTAGTTGCATGCAAACATGTTTCGTTCCGAACACATCCATGCTTGTACGCAGTACGCACACGTCTCACCATGATTGTCCACTTGTCATTGTTAGAAAACCCTTGCGCGTCTATAATTTGATGTCTATCTACCTTTGAGCCAATTAATTGTTTGTTTCCCCCGTATGGCTCCGTAGGTAATAATAAAAATCTTCAATTATTGCACGGAAAGCATGCCCGTATCTCTAGGAAGATTTTTTTATTTTGATTCGATTAATATGGGATTTTCTAGCAATTTTTTTAGATTAACGTGAGAATTTCTAGTATTTTCTGATTAACATGGAGGCTTCTAGGAGGTAAAAGATATATAGAGGCCCTTCAATCTCACCAGATAATAGTAGATATATATATAGAGACCACCCAACCAATTCCACTCTAAACAAACATTATAATTACTAGCCGGCAACCTGTGCATTCGCACAGGTGCTTCATAGATAAAGTTTTTAATCTCTATCTCAAAAGATATATATAGAGACCACCCAACCAATTCCACTCTAAACAAACATTATAATTACTAGCCGGCAACCTGTGCATTCGCACAGGTGCTTCATAGATAAAGTTTCTAATCCCTATCTCGAAAGCTACAATAATTAAGTTACAAATTCATAGATTATGAATACAGTATTGAACATAAAATTTATTGAGTAGATTAAAGTTCTATCTAATTTCATTTTCAACTTTAATCACCAATGATAAAGACATGTCTAAGTTCTACATAGTGCTCCATGATGACGAATAGTTGACATGGTAATTTCTAAACCTAATTTAATTATTACATATATTTCTAATTACTATATGAATGGTTTGATATTTTCCTTTTTCTCCCAAATAACAAAAAAATGGGTGATATATGCAAGATCAATTGATATTACAACAAAGAAAGGTATCTGACATTCAAACAAAAAGTTTTAAAAGTGCAACATAGAACATGAGGTAGAGAAGCCTCAAACCAATTAATGCCCTAAAAATCATTTCTTTGGCATTTAAAGATTTTACAAAATTTTAGAATTATACTTCCATATATATATAATTACCTAGGGCACCATGATCTAAAAAGGAAATTTTCTCTATGTATTTTCATTCAAATGTTTTTGAAATTTTTAGGATGCTGAGTTTAACCAGTTTACTAACTAGTTCAGACAAGTTTGAATTGAAATTCAAACTAGAGTTTCCTTTTTGATGATAGTTTGGTTGTAGGTATGTGCTGATTTTATATATAAATCAGCAAAGCATGTTATCCAAACTCGCTAAAAATCTTTGGATTCGAGTATATTTTTTCAAATGTATATGTTTCATTTGAATTGTTATAGATGAGTATATATTCTAAAACTGAAATTTTTGAAAAATATACTCAAATATGACTTGAATTCGCGTATTCGAAATCATGATGCCCAAGAACCATAGTGCCCCATTTCGGCTTCCTATATATATATATATATATATATATATATATATATATATATATACGCTATTCTACAGCTGCGTGTAGAATAGCCTATTGTACTCTCTAATCATTTAACGCATACCAGCCGAGCCACTTATCACATCACTCAATGCAAAGACTTGTCCCAATGACTATCTGCTACGTGGCAAAACACAAACCATATTCGAACTAGTAAATGACTAATAAATGCTACTTCTTGTTTGTACAAGAATCTTTCTTTTTTGATTTAGCCATAACATTCAAATAAGAATGATTTTGGTCTTCAAATTTTTTAGGATTGTAGAATCTCATATCCTCTACGTATAGTAATTTTTTGAGAACTTTTGAAAATATGTACATGTGTTTTCCATGAACTTTAGAAAACACTAGATATGTTGTCTTTTACTATTCAAACAAATGATATGTTACAAGTTATTACACCAGATGTTACCATATTAAAATAAGTATTACACAACATCTTTACACAGAATATAGTAACACATTGAGTAATAGACAATAAAATGTTATTTTCTTAACAGTTAACAACAACATATCCTACTGTTTAGCACTTTGTTAATTTCATATCTTTCAAATGCGATTAAGTTTGGTCTTTAAATTTTGTAGAGTTGTAGAACATCATCTCCCCTATGTGTGGTAATTTTTTGAGAATTATTCAAATATTTTACTGCAGATCCGACAAAGAGAACTAAATTCTTATTTATGAAAACCGTACGTACAGGTTTTTAAAAAATTCTCAAAAAATTACCATACATAGGGAAGATGAGATTATACAACCCTATAAAATTTGAAGATCAAAATAAATATCAGATGAAAGATATGAAAAAGATAAATTTGACTGACTAGTGATTTTTCACTGTTTAGTGCTTTGTCGATTTCATATCTTTCAAATACGATTGAGTTTGGCCTTCAAATTTTGCAAGGTTGTAGAAGCTCACCTCCCCTATGTATGGTAATTTCGTGAGATTTTTTCAAAACATGTAGATATAATTTTCTTAGCTTTTACACTACATGATTGCTTTATACAGGATATAGTAACATATGGAGTAATAGACAATAAAATGTTGTTTTCTTGATAGTAAAAGACTATATATCCTGCTGTTTGTCGCTTTGCCATTTTCATATCTTTCAAATGAAATTGAGTTTTATCTTCAAATTTTACAAAGTTTTAGAAGCTCACCTCTCCATTGTGTGGTAATTTTTTAAGAATTTTTCACAGTAAAATGTTATTTTTTTAAAGTAAAAGACAGTATATCTTACTGTTTGGCACTTTATTAATTTTATATCTTTCAAATGAGAATGAGTTTGGTCTTCAAATTTTACAAACTTGTAGAAGCTCACCTCCCCAACGTGTGGTGATTTTTAAGAATTTTTCAAATATTTTACTGTAGGTCTTACAAATAGAACTAAATTCTTATTCATGAAAACCATATGTACGTGTTTTTAAAACTTCTCAAACAATTATTATACATAGGGGAGGTGATATTATACAACCTAAAATTTGAAGACCAAAATCAACATCAACCGAAAGATATGAAAAAGATAAATTTGACCGACTAATGATTTTTCAGTGTTGGTGATTTGTCAATTTCATATCTTTCAAATGCGATTGAGTTTGGTCTTCAAATTTTGCAAGGTTGTAGAAAATCAACTCCCCTACATATGGTAATTTTTTGAGATGTTTTGAAAACATTTAAGTATGATTTTCATAAATTTTACACTATAAAGCTGCTTTATACAAATATAGTAACGTGAGGAGTAATAGGTAGTAAAATATTGTTTTTTTACCGTAATAGACAGTATATCCTGTTGTTTGGCACTTTTTCATTTTCATATCTTTCAAACGTGATTGAGTTTGGTTTTCAAACTTCACAGTGTTGTAGAAGCTCTCCTCCAGTACGTGTGGTAATGTTTTGAGATTTTTTTAGAGTAAAATGTTATTTTTCTTAATAGTAAAAGACATTATATCCTGCTATTTAGCACTTTATCAATTTTATATTTTTCAAATGCAATTTAGTTTAGTATTCAAATTTTAAAGGGTTGTAGAAGCTCACCTTCCCTACGTGTGGTAATTTTTTTGAGAATTTTTCAATCATTTTACTGTTGGTCCGACAAATAGAACTAAATTCTTATTCATGAAAACCATAACTACTAGTTTTCAAAAATTCTCAAAAACTTATCATACATAAGGGAGATGAGATTCTATAACCCTACAAAATTTGAAGACCAAAATCATCCTCATTTGAAAGTTATGGAAAAATTAAAAAAAAAAGTTTTATGTACAGACAAGAAGTAGTATTTTTTCGTTCGTTGCATGGGTGATGTTAGTGATTGGCTTACGTGACGTCGAGTTACGACCAAGGTTTATGGCTCACGCGTAGAATAGTAAAACCATATATATATATATATAGAGAGAGATGTGATATTCTACATCTGCGTGTAGATAACTTATTCAAAGTATCAGTCAGTTTTCCATACTAACTGAGCCCACTTCGTGGCATTAATTAGCAAGTAATAAATTAGCGCTTCTTGTGTGTACATGAATCTTTTTTTTTATTTAGCTATAACTTTCAAATTAGATGATTTTGGTCTTCAAACTTTTTAGGATTGTAGAATCTCACCTCCTCTACATATGGTAATTTTTGACAATTTTTAAAATATGTACATGTGTTTTTTATGAACTTTAGAAAACACTAGATATGTTGCCTTTTACTATTCAAACAAATGACATGTGACAAGCTATTATACCAGATGTTATCATATTGAAACAAAGTGTTACACAACAGCTTCACATGGGATATAGCAATACATTGAGTAATAGGCAGAAAAATGTTGTTTTCTTGACAGTAAAAGATAGTATGTGCTGCTATTTGGTACTTTGTTATTTTTATATCACTCAAATCTAATTGAGTTTGATCGTCAAATTTTACAGGATTGTAGAATCTCACCTCCCCTATGTGTGGTAATTTTTTGAGAATTTATCACAGTAAAATGTTATTTTTTTGACAGTAAAAGATAGTACATGCTTCTGTTTGGCATTTTTTTATTTTCATCTCTCTTAAATCTGATTGAATTTGGTGTTCAAATTTTATAGATTTGTAGAAGCACACATCTTCTACGTGTGTTAATTGTTTGAGAATTTTTCAAATATTTTAATGCAGATCCGACAAACAGAACTAAATTCTTATTCATGAAAACCATATGTACACATTTTCAAAAATTCTCAACAAATTACCATGGATAGGGGAGGTGAGATTATACAACTCTGTAAAATTAGAAAACCAAAATCAATATCAGCTAAAAGATATGAAAAAGACAAATTCGACAAACTAGTGATTTTTCACTGCTTAGTGCTTTGTCAATTTCATATCTTTCAAATGTGATTGAGTTTGGTCTTGAAATTTTGCAGGGTTGTAGAAGCTCACCTACTTTACATATGGTAATTATTTAAGATTTTTTGAAAATATATACATATAATTTTCATAGATTTTACACAATAAGGCTCCTGTGTACACATGTAGTAACACATTTAATAATAAGTGAAATGTAGTTTTCTTAACGGTAAAAGATATTATATATTGCTATTTGATACTTTGTTATTTTCATATCTCTCAAATCCTATTAAGTTTGGTCTTCAAATATTTTACAGGGCTGTAGAATATCATCTCCCCTACATGTGGTAATTTTTTTAGAATTTTTCGTAGTAAAATGTTATTTTTTCTAAAGTAAAACATAGTATATGTTGTTGTTTGGCACATTTTTATTTTCATATCTCTCACATTCGATCGAGTTTGGTCTTCAAATTTTATAGGGTTGTAGAAGCTCACCTCCCACAAGTGTGGTACTGTTTTGAGAATTTTTCAAATTTTTAGTGTAGGTCCGGCAAACAGAAATAAATTCTTATTTATAAAAACCATATGTACATGTTTTAAAAAATTCTCAAAAAATTACTATAGATAGGGGAGCTGAGATTATAGAAATCTATAAAATTTGAAGACCAAAATCAATATCAGCTGAAAGATATGAAAAAACAAATTCGGTAGACTAGTGATTTTTCACTGTTTAGTGCTTTGTCAATTTCATATCTTTCAAATGCAATTGAGTTTGGTCTTTCAAATTTTGCAGGACTGTAGAAGCTCACCTACCCTATATATGGTAATTTTTTGAGATTTTTTTAAAACTTGTACATATAGTAACACATAAGGCTACTGTGTACAACATATAGTAACACATTAAGTAATAGACAGTAAAAGGTAGTGTATGCTGCTGTTTAGCACTTTGTTATTTTCATATATATCAAATCTGATTGATTTTGTTCTTCAGATTTTATAAGGTTGTAGAAGCTCACCTCCTCTACGTGTGGTAATTTTTTGAGAATTTATCAAACTTTTTCAGCAGGTCCGACAAACAGAACTAAATTCTTATTTATGAAAACCATATGTACAGGTTTTGTAAAATTCTCAAATAATTACTATAGATAGGGGAGGTGAGATTATACAACCTTGTAAACTTTTAAGACCAAGATCAATATCAGCTGAAAGATATGAAAAAGACAAATTCAGTGGACTAGTGATTTTTCACTGTTTAGTGCTTTGTCAATTTCATATCTTTCAAATGCGGTTGAGTTTGGTCTTCAAATTTTGCAGGGCTATAGAAGCTCACCTACACTACATTTGGTAATCATTTGAGATTTTTTGAAAACATGTACATATGATTTGCATAGGTTTTACACCATGAGGTTGCTGTGTACAACATATAGTAGCACATTGAGTAATATGTAGTAAACTGTAGTTTTCTTGATAGTAAAAGGTAGTATATGTTGCTGTTTATTACTTTGTTATTTTTATATCTCTTAAATTTTATTGAGTTTGGTCTTCAAATTTTACAAAATTGTAGAATATGATTTCCCCTACGTGTGGTAATTGTTTTAGAATTTTTCATAGTAAAATGTTATTTTTCTGAAGTAAAACATAGTATATGCTGCTGTTTGACACTTTGTTATTTTCATATCTCCCAAATACGATTGAGTTTGGTCTTTAAATTTTATGGGTTGTAGAACCTCACCTCCTCTACGTGTGGTAATTTTTTTTAGAATTTTTTCAAAATGTTTACTGCTGGTCCGTCAAGTAGAACTAAATTCTTATTAATGAAAACCATATGTACAAGTTTTAAAAAATCCTCCAAAATTACCATAAGTAGGATATGTGAGCTTCTATAGCCCTATAAAATTTGAATACCAAAATCAGTCATATTTGAAAGATATGAAATTGACAAGCACTAATTAGTGATGAATTGTAAATTTGTCATTTTTATATCTTTCAAATGTGACTGGATTTGTTATTAAAATTTTACAGGGATGTAGAAACTCACATTCTCTACTTATGGTAATTTTTTGAGAATTTTTTAGAACTTGTACATATAGTGTTTATGGACTTTACTACCGAATAACTAATTTGTGCAGAATATGCTGCAGATGTAGTAATTTCATGTTGTATATGTAGTAATTTTATATTATATATATAGTATTTTATGTTACTAGTCAGGAAAACTACTATCTAATAGCGAGACTTATATCATTTTATTCCTCTCGTCATCAGTAAGCTACTGGTGAAAACCATTTGCAAATCCGAGCTACTAATAAAAAGATATGGCTAAAATAAACAAGAAACAGATTTATGTACAAACTACAATACGTATTAACTAGCTAAGTTGACCAACGCATGAACTAGTAACTGATTCGGCAGTAATTCAATCTGTTGTTCTAAAGTAAAACATATTTGTGATTTGCTACTGAATTGAATTCAATCAGTACACTTTGCTTTGCATGCATGTCGCCAGTAAATTTATCAGTTGTTCTGTAGTAAAGTGTTTTGGGATTTACTACCGGGCTGCATTTAATGACGTTGTTTGCAACGCATTAAATTACTACGTTTTGGTCAGCACATGGAATAGCTTAATCTACACATAAGCGCAGATTAGCGCTACCGTATATATATATATATATATCAAACTTCTATTTTTCATTAAATTTTATTTATGATTTTTCTCTAAACTGAATTTTTAATTTTTATTTAGTTCTTACTGCAAATTTAATATTTTTGGAATTTCGGTATGGAATTCATACACAAATCAAATTGCCTTCACATATAGTCTTCTTTTTTGAAAATTTAAGTTTGCATTTTTTTAAAAAATGCAATTGTAAATTTCATTTTATTTTCTCCCTATTGTTAGGTATTTTGGGAATTTACTCTAGAATTGAATAAAATCAAATTGCTAGTTTTATTTTAGTTGAATTTTATATTGCACTTGATATACAGTCTTTATTTTAATTTAAAATTTTGATAATATTCTTTTATTTATTATTCAAATTTTATGTTGTGCTCGACACAGATCTTTTGTTTAATTGATCTAAAATGTGATTCCTAATATATATTAATCTTTTTTTTTTTGAATTTGCACAATTGCGGGGTCCTAAACATAAATATTTTATATTTTTTGTTCAATTTTTATTGGAAAATTCAATATTTTTGTCATTTCGCTTGGTAACCCATATACCCATCAAATCTCTTATTACCATTTTAATTTTTATTCCAAATTTGCAATATTTTTTATTGTGATTGATGTGGTATGTTTTGTCAGTTTTAGACAGGAATTTGTATAGAAATCCAAATGTGATTTTCTATTTTATTTATATTTTATCATTTTAGTTATTTATGGATTTACTTTAGAATTGATATGGAAATTGACTTACAAATTTTTTATTTTATTCTAAAATTTAGTTAATTTAGATTATATTGGGCATGGATTTTTGCTATTGATTTTCTAATTTTGATTTAATTATTATTCTGAATTTTACTTATTTTTGGATGTCAGTTTGGAAGTATTATGGAAATCAAATTGCTGATTTTTCTTTAGTTTTCAATCCAAATTAATGTTTTTATGGTTGCTACTTTGGAAGTCGTACGTAAATCAAATTGCTAAATTTTTTTATTTTTATTCTAAAATTCAATTTTTTGTGTTTTTTATATGGACTCTTCCTTTTAATCTAAGCCGTTATAACTCAGATCTACTATACGGATTGCTAGATCTTTCTAGTTAACGTGGGAGCTTGTTCAGAGTGACTAATTAGTATAGGTATAGGCCCCCTTCGGGATAGATTCTGATTATGCAGATCCTGGATTATAGTCAGCTGTTTGGAGAAGCGGTTGTCTGAAGAATCCACTGGCTGGAGCATCTGGTTGTTCGACAATCCTAATTGTTTATGGGGCTGATTGTTTGCACTGAGTGAGAAATGACTAGAATGCTCGGAGGTAATGAGGGCTTGTTTTCTTGCTGATTTGTACTTGGCTATTAGATTAGGGTGCTCCACAAGTCCACAAAAACATAGCTAATGCTTCTTTAGAACAAATTTCTTTACATGATTTGAGACCGTAATTGTTATCTAATGTTTCATGTAAGTTTAGAAAGACTGATCTTCTCATTCTGAATATATTGTAACACTTACCCGAGTCTTCAAAACAATGTTTTTTTTTTGTGTGTGTCTTGTTGTTGTTGTAACCGGAGTGTAACTTATTTGAGAAAATGACCCATGTCCTGCCACTCCGGTGGTGTCGCAAATGAATACGAGTGGCAAGAGCTGCCACATGAATTGCTAGCAAGGCATAGATAAATGCACCAGCTTCCATCACCATCTGACATCAAGCAAGACAAGCACAAGAAACCCAGAAAACACAACCCACATGGCCACAAAGCGATTATTCATCCTTATAATTTGGCAATGCTCTTTGAACCATCACAGAAGACAATAAGCGAGCTTTACATGCATAGAAACTATATGAACTTACAGACAAGAAACACGTGAGGGCCTTCCAATGTGATCCCTCTACGACAGGAATCCATGGGATAATAAAGGCGGCTGAAGCTAAAGATGAAAATTCCCAGGCCCGACTACAATATTGAACTGTTTCAGATCAGCCCAATATCAATGCCATCTGGATATGAATGCATGTATTTTGTGAACACATGTGCCCAGTTTGCCTAACGCTGTAACGCAACATAAATTTCATGTGCAAGGGGCTCAAAGAGAAAGAATCTCAAGCCAGAGTTTTTTGTCTTGGGCTAGACAAATCAATAGCTGTCTTCATCTGTCTCAGGCCTCCGGAGATAATAGCGCAAACAATTAACCAGAACCTGTGCAATTAAGTAAAGAGATACGAGCATAGTGTAGCTCTTGGCGCTTCCGTGCTTTTCCTTTTGAAAGTTGCACAAATATTAAAGCATGAACAAATGGTAGATAGTAATTACTTACCTCTTCGCTTGCTTTAAGATTTGTGTAACCTGTATTGGGAGGGAAAGTATTGAAGCACCGCTAAAAAAACTTAATTAAGGCGTGGCAATACCTGTGACAAGGAGCTGTTTAGTTTTGCACCTCCGTAACTCACATGGAACTTGTCCTTGGCAACCAAGCCCTGCGTAAGACATCAGATATAAACTAGGGAAGAGCCTTGGCAGGCTGAGTGGCTACCATAACAAAGAAATAGAAACTTGGCATACTTCAGTATCAATCTCAGCTGACTCCACATCAATGTTTACATCAGCGATGATCTTGATTACTTCCAGAAGTAGGCCAGGCCGATCAGCTGTCTCTATGTAAAGCATGCTGCGCATGTTCAACTAACACCAATGAGGAAAGGGGATGATGCACATCATGTGAAGAAAAAGGAGAAACACAGAATTCAGGACCTATCAGAAGTTATTCTTGGTGAAGGATAAATACACATTTCTAATATATGGAGGTGCATCGAATATGGTCCACTATACTAGGTGCATTCGTTGATTTAGCAACTCAAATTATCATGGGAAAATTTTAACTAAATAAACTTCTGCAAGTGGGGAGTTGGGACCAGTGTGATACAAGAACACTTGAACAGTCAAAAACTCAAAATTGCATACCTGAAAATTGCATACAAAAAACATTTCTCCTATCCCCGACCCTGGGGCATGCTGAGTTTTGCTCAAGTCTCGAATAAACTCAAGCCTTTGCTTTCGTCACCGGTGCTATTGAATCCGCATTTAGAAGAAAGAGCTCCGGGACTGAATTGCTTTGAGTGGGGCTTGCCCATTAATTAGATCACCTGAGTAAGCCAAGAAAGACGAAAGCGATGGATGGTTCCTAGACTCATCAAATAAATAGAAAATCTTCACTGGGCCCGAACCAAACCGAGAATGTAAACAGAATTCGACTCAATTTCATTTCTCTAAGGGAGGGCGATACTCTGATAGCTGAAGGGCGGTGCGTTTCGGAAAATGTTAAATTGAGATGAAAGAGATAAGCTTTTGGTCAAGTCTTGGAAGGGACTCCCATCCCAGAGAGCATTCAAATGAATGCTCTCCTCAAAAAACATTACAATTAGTGGAAGCTCTTAGAAAGCTAGAGAAGAAAGCAGCTACACTTCCTATTTCCATAGGCTCGAATGACCCCTTCTCATAATAAGAATGTGCACGGCCTGGTCCGGTATGGAATGAACTTATAATCTGATGATCGAGTCGATTCCATGATTATAAATTCATAACCCTAGCGCCCCTCCTTTTACAGAAAAATAAATAGAACGAGTGATCGGAATCTTCGAAAAATAGAACTCGAAAGAACGATCGAGGAGTCCGTCCTACCTTGGATAGCAGATTCTAGGTCCTAAGGATAGAGGCTAGCCAGTTCCCTTTTTGGAGGTTCAGTGCTAGGGGTTGAGTTCAAGTTGTAGTTGCGTTCCATGCACAGGATGTTATAGGTTACAGGTTCGAGATGGAGTAATACATTCCAGCTAACAAGAAAGAAGAGAAAAAAGATTACATAGAATAGTACAAGAAAGGACACCACATAGTTTAGGACAACTAATAGTTGATAAATATTACATATGAATGTAACAGCTTAGAATAAGCCAAGAGCTGGATAGGAGAAATCCGACTGCCTCAAAGGGCTTTGAGACTGAGACTGATATCACAGGAATTAACTTATCGACTCCCCGAACAGTACTATAGGAATCCGTATTGAACATTCCCCCTGTAATAGTACCCCCAAAGACTCAAATATAGTCAATCAAGAAGGTGGTAAGACCCTTGCAGAGTTCCCAAACAGTCAAAAACTCCAAATTCACAAAAATGCACAATCAGACCGAGCAATATCAACTCCAAAAAATTTAATGAAGTCTGAAGTGATACAAGAAAATTGATTCTTTTGCAGCAAAAGGTGGGCTATAATTGAAGGTTCTGTTTTCTTGACATAGTGAATTAGTGATTAAGTGATGTGTAGATAGTACTCAAATAAAATGATTTGGCTATGTTATTGTAGTATTGCAGAATGCAGACACTATATTATAAGTGAACATTCCAAGAAAACAGGGCATTTGTATGGTAATTGATAAGACAATAAGGTAGCAACATTAGCGATTCCAACAGCTGAAGAAAATCAAACGATGCCATAACCATAGATCTAGCAATATCATAAATGGAGACCAAAAAAGCTCTGATACTACCACTACCCAGTCAATATCTGCCTAATTGAACATTTCTAGTAATCTGGAGCTGCTAATCAATTTTTACACTGCATCGTATTTCTGGATCTAGAGCTTACCGGCGGCGGGTGGTTACTTGATCTAGAGGGGCAGCGCGTCGGTGACTCGAGCTCCTTCGCGGGACAACCGGAGGAGGGTGGAGGGGCGGGGGGGTGGATGGCCTAGAGCCGGCGGCGAAGGGCACGCGACGGTCTCCGAACGAGTGCTGTCGGCTCGAGATCCTTCAGCAGCCTTGTGTGGCGGAGGGGCCTCGGACTGGCGGCGAGTTGTGGGGAGGCGGAAGTCCTCGGGGCTGACGGCGAGTCTTGGGGAGGCAGAAGCCCCGGGCCGCCGAAGGGGAGGCCGAACCCTAATCGCCTGCACTCGACCGGGAGGTTGGCTCGGAGCCACGCGCGGGGGAGTGGGGTGCCGGGGGGCGCCGGGTGTCATCCAGTGGCAACCCTTGTCTTCCGCAATGTGGCGGCGACCGCTACTATTAAAAGCCACGTTGAAAAGAAATATCAAACGAAACCGTTTTCATTTCCACAGGAATATATGGAAATTCCCTCGTTCCAAGTGGGTGCTACCGGTTAAGAAATTAAAGTAGCCAGCGACAGGAAGAAAGGAGATAGCAACTGCGTGGACTAAACCTTTCGGCTTTTGCTACCGTGAAGACCGAGATGTGTTACGTGTGGACCGTGTTCCTCAAAAGTCGAAATGTATCCTCTCCATTCATGTCCATTTCGCTGGCCGGTCTTCCAGTCAAAGAACAGGTGGTTGATAATCATGTCTGAACAAAGAGTATTTCGCATCAGATACGTAATTCCTATCTCCCCTTCTCTAGGTGAGAGAGGTTTCCCAATGGAGACGCTCTTCGCTGCAATCGTAGGCGAACTTGCCAGCAGATCAGTCTCCTTCTTGATCGACAAATACTTAAAGCCGCCGGCGCCGTCCAAGGAGGAGTTCCTGCGGGGACTACAGAGGATGCTGCTTCGGCTACGCGTGACGGTCGAGGAGGCCGAGGGGAGGCACATCACAAGCCATGCCATGCTTCAACAGCTCAACGTGCTGAGAGAAGAGATGTACAGGGGCTGCTACGTGCTCGACACCTTCAGACGCCAAGCACATGAAGAAGAAGAGATGGCCCAAGGTCATGAAGTGAGTGACTACTTAGCCCTGTCTAAATTCAATCCTGCCAAGCGCATTCGTTTCTCTGCTGGTAGTAGACATGGCACAGGAGAGTTAGAACAGGTGGTTGATAATCTTGGGGCCGTCATTACTGACATGATTGAGTTTGTTGTGCTTCTGAAGAACTACCCTATGATGCATCGCCAGCCATATAGCACCTATATGTATATGGAAAAGTGCATGTTTGGCCGTCAAATGGAGACAGAACGGGTTGTCAACTTCTTGTTGCATATAGAACCTCCCGCTGCTGATAATCTAGGTGTCCTACCGATCATTGGTCCAGAAAAAGTTGGGAAGAGCACACTTGTTGAGCATGTTTGCTGCGACGAGAGGGTGCGCAATCACTTCTCTCGTATTATCTTTTTATGTGAGAGCGATTTTAGACAAGAGAAATCCCTCAGGGATGGAGTGACCAGACATAGACATAGCTCCTCAAATGACGAAAGATTTCTGGTCGTAATTGAACTAGCTGGGGATGTTGACGAGGGTGCATTCAGAAGGTTGTACTCCGCTTCTCAGAGTAGCCTTCCTCACGAAAGTAAAATCATAGTCACAAGTCGCTCGAACAGGATCACAAAGTTTGGAACGACGCAGGCTCTTCGTCTAAGGTTTCTGTCGCGCGAAGCATACTGGTACTTCTTCAAGGCGCTTGCATTTGGAAGCTCAGATCCCGAAGAGCAACCAAAACTAGCATCTCTAGCAGTGTGGATGTTTGATGGGTATTTTGGTCGAGAGAAGTATAAGGAGTTCACTGGACCTTTTATAGATCTAAGCAACCTGGCCTCCTTAGTTAGAGCTGGTGTTGACGAGAGGAAGAAGCGAGGACTTCTTGAACACAGAGCGAAGCTTAAGGTGACAAAAACTCAGCCTGTACCTAGCAGAGGTGGTCCAAGTGATTCTGGGATCAAGAGCAAATTTATTTTTCTTCTGGGAATAGCTGAAACTACTCGGTACTGTGAACTTTACGATCAATATCGAGTGGGGCTTGCTCATGAAGAGGCCCCCAAAATCACCATGCAAGATGTCATGTCTGGAGATGCACCTCATGGGAAATTCGAGTGTGTGTTGTGGAAATCGCAGTTACCGCCCTATTACAGCTACATATATAGCTGTGAGATTCGTGAGCTCAAGCATGTGGCCACGGATGATAAGATCTGTCAGAAGAGGAAGGTTTTGAGTTAGTTGATTTGCTACGGTTAGATTTACATTTTCTGTACATGTGTGTATAAATCACTAATGCTAGTGACACACGTTGTCGTTGTTTACTCTAAAGAATGGAGAATGTTATTGAACAATATATCATCTACCATTCATTCATATTTTATTGTACAACTTAAAAAAACATAGAACACCTCTCGTAGATTAATTTTCTTTCCTATATATGCTATTTGCTTATGTAATAAAGAAAGACTTATTTATGTATCTACTCTTTGGTTACCTTCGAGTCTTCTTTATATAATAAAGAACCCCCCGGCACGAACAATTTGAGTGTC
Organism: Otatea glauca; assembly: GCA_036346275.1. Lineage (NCBI taxonomy): Eukaryota > Viridiplantae > Streptophyta > Magnoliopsida > Poales > Poaceae > Otatea > Otatea glauca. Next base: position 54,701,992 of record CM070723.1, read on the forward strand.
CTACGGATTATTAAAAGTTGGAAAGAGTACAGTTGATGAGCATGTTTGTTGTGATGAAAGGGTGCGTAGCCAATTTTCTTGTATCATTTTTTCTAGTGAGAATGATTTTAGACAAGAAAGCCAGGCACGAAGATTTTAGACAAGAAAAACCAGGCACCCTAAGATACCGAGGAGAGAGACCAAACAGTTTCAAGAAATTTCATCAAGTTTCAAGAAGTTTCGGTGAGTTTCAATAGGTTTTATCAAGTTTCAACAAGTTTCATCAGAAAAAACAAAGAGCAAATCACCGACATGCTCACCTACAGCCGCCGCCCCACCCTTGTTACTCACCGGCACCACTGCCTCCTCCCCCTGCATGCAAAAGGGGTGAAGCTAGAGCTCAAAGTCGCCAGTGACACACGCAGTGGCAAAGTGGAGCCATGAGGCGACGTGGACAGAGTCGGCATTGGGTGACCCAGATGAGGAGGTAGGGATGGGTCGAGCGATTTGACGGATCCTATTGCCAGCAATGCAAAAGATGATTGGATCTGTAGATCAAGTCACCGGCTTCCTTCTCCCACCATGCTACCTCCGCCATGCCGGTATCCACCCCCTTCTGCCTACTGCGCCACCTCTGTATTACCGGTCGTCACCTGCCAAGCTCTAATAGACGTCCGCTCTATGACCTAGATGAGGAGGCAGGAGAGGGTCATGGGATCTGGAGGATCCCGTAGCCGATGATGAGGAAGATGAACCGAATCCGATGAATCCTGTCACCGGTGCCCCCCCCCTCACCATGCTACCTCTACCATACTGGTAGCCTCCCTCCTCTGCCCACCACGCTTCCTCCCTATAGTGCCAGTCACCGCCACCATGAAGGTTGATGATCACTCTGTAGGGTTATGTAGTTTTTCTCTCAAATCATAATCAGGAGTCGATCTGACAAAGTCTCATATTTTGGAACTACAAAACCTCGATCTCCGTCTAAAATTTTTGTCTGCAGAAGCATACCGATACTTCCTCAAGGTGCTTGCGTTTGGAAGCTCGGATCCCGAAGACCAACCGAAGCTAGCATCCACCGCAATGGAGATATTATCAGAGCCACGTCGAGGTGCTGATCACGTGACCGTGCGCACAAGGGCATCCACATGCCGCGCAGACGTTCAGCATCTCTCGATCCGTTCCACTCCAGAAGCCTCCGGAAGCCGCACCATGAGTGGCGGCAGGAACGACCGCAGGCTGGTGATTCACCGCATGGTCAAGGAGGCGGGCGGTCCGGCGAACTTCCCATTACTCACCAAGACGAACTACAACGACTGGTCGCTGATCATGAAGATCAAGCTGCAAGCACGCTGCCTGTGGAACGCCATCGACTCCGGCGACGTTGAGTTCCATGAAGACAGAATGGCGCTCGACGCCATCCGCAATACCGCATCACCGAGATGATCTCCACGCCGCAACCAAGCCGACGCAGCGAAGCGTGGGAATGCATCAGGACGATGCGCATCGGCGACGATGCGCATCGGCGACGATGCGCATCGGCGACGACCGCATCAGGAAGGCGAGCGCGTAGAAACTCCGGCGGGAGTACGAGCTACTCGCGTTCCGAGAAGGCGAGGCCGTGGAAGACTTCGCCATGAGGCTCACTGGAATCGTTAATCTTCTCGCCACCCTCGGTGATCCTGAACCTGCTCCCAAGGTGGTCGAAAAATACCTGCGCATCGCACGTCCCAGGTTCAAGCAACTCATTCTTTCAATTGAGACTCTACTCGATATCTCCACTCTGTCTGTCGAAGAAATCACCGGTCGGCTGAAGGCGGCTGAGGATGATCAAGAGGTGCCATCTTCCGGCATTGGCGAGAAACTTTATCTCACCGAAGCGGAGTGGCATGAACGCTACAAGAAGCGGGAGCCGGTGAACTCACGTAGTAGCGGCGGCTCAAGCAGTCGCGCCAAGCACCGTGGAGGAAAGAGGCGTGGCCGCGGCGGCGGCGGCGGCAACACGGACACTCGCGAAGACTCTGGCTCGACGCCCGGCCGGAACGGAGACAAATGTCGTAACTGTGGTAAAATTGGTCATTGGGCCAAAGAATGTAGGAGCAAACCGAAAAGGGAGGAACAGGCCCATGCAGCCCAAGATGACGAACCCAGCCTGCTTCTTATTCAAAGATGTGTTGTCTCCTCCAAAGCTCCGCCGACACTTCTAGTCCACCACTCCAACGCTGCATCCAGAGGAGATGTGGAATGTCCACCTCCCGCGTCGGATGTGCGAGCGCTGCCCGCGCCGGCTGCGCGTGCGCTGCCCACGCCAGGAGTGCGTGAGCTATCCACGCTGGCTATGCGTGCGCGACCCACGCCGCCGACGCATGGTCCAACGCGTGAGCACGTCGAGCTGGTGGAGGCGGAAATCTTCGCGGCACTCGACGATGAAGCAAATCGGGATTCCAAGCACTGGATTTTCGACACCGGTGCTTCCAATCACATGACGGGGTCCCAGGACGCTTTCTTCGACATCGACACAGGCACCACAGGCTCGGTCAGGTTCGGCGACGGCTCCGTCGTCCGGATCGAGGGATGCGGCACCGTGCTCTTCGCATGCAAGAATGGCGAGCACCGCACTCTCCCCAACACATACTTCATCCCGCGTCTTACCGCTAACATCGTCAGTGTCGGTCAACTGGATGAGAGCGGTTTGAAGATCCAGATCGAGGATGGAGTGATGCGGGTTCGCGACGAGCAGCGGCGACTCCTCGCCAAGATCCATCGCAGTGTAGGCCGACTCTACGTGCTCTCGATCAATATTGCACACCGGTCGCTTGGTCACAGACGCCAATGAGGATGCGTGGAGGTGGCACACCAGGTTCGGCCACATCAACTTTGCCGCACTACGAAAGATGGGAAGAGAAGGACTTGTGCGAGGTCTGCCCGTGCTCTCCCAGGTGGAGCAGGTGTGCGAGGCCTGCCTCGCCGGCAAGCACCTGCGTGCTCCCTTCCCGCAGCAAGCACAACACCGCTCCACCGACACACTCCAACTCGTACACGGAGACATGTGTGGGCCCATTACTCCGGCAACTCCGAGCGGCAACCGGTACTTTCTTCTCCTCGTCGACGACTATAGCAGGCATATGTGGGTAGCCCTGCTACCCACTAAGGACGCTGCTCCAGCCGCCATCAAGCGCATCCAGGCAGCGGCCGAGCACAAGAGCGGCAAGAAGCTCCTCGCTCTGCACACGGATCGCGGAGGAGAATTTACGACGACGAGCTTCAACGAGTACTGCGCCGAACTTGGAGTACGGCGTGAGCTCACGGCACCCTATTCCCCGCAGCAGAATGGGGTTGTCGAGAGGCGAAACCAAACCGTAGTCGACGCAGCCAGAAGCATGCTCAAGGCGAAGGGACTCCCCGGCAAGTTCTGGGGGGAGGTAGTCACGACAGCGGTATACATCCTGAATCGGTCAACGACCAAGAGCACCGGCGACAAGACCCCGTACGAGTTGTGGACTGGAAGCATGCCGACGGTGCACCACCTTCGCACATTCGGGTGTGTGGCCCACGTGAAGAACACCAACCCAAATGTCAAGAAGCTCGATGACCGCAGCAAGCCTATGATCATCGTCGGCTACGAGCCAGGCTCCAAGGCGTATCGTGTCTACGACCCCGTGACTCGGCGTGTCCACATCAGTCGTGATGTGATCTTCGCAGAGGACGCCCAGTGGCAGTGGACCGGCGGACAAGCGGAGGACTACACCGACTTCACCATCGAGTACGCCGTCGTGAACCACCCCGAGGTGGTGACTGCGCACCAACAACCATTGCCAGAGCAAGCTGCGTCACCACCATCGGGGAGCAACCAGTCGCCACACACTCCGGGAACGACGCCCATGCCGGCTACTCCAAGGACCCCAGCAGGCACATCTGGGGGGAGACGAACTTATCTTCACCAACAATTGAGTTCGCCTCACCACCATCGGGAGGAGAAGAGAACCTCGACGTGGATCACGACGATGCTCCGCTCCGGTTCCGCACCCTCGACAACATTCTGGGCGCGGGACGCCCCCAGGCTTGGCTTGTCGAGACCTGGATGAGGACCTGTTCCTAGTGAGCGCCGACGAGCCGGCATCTTTCGACGAGGCGCAGACACAAGAGTGTTGGCGAAAAGCTATGCTCGATGAGATGACGTCGATCGAGTCCAATGGCACATGGGAGCTCGTTGACCCTCCGCCATGCCAGAGCCCAATTGGACTCAAGTGGATCTTCAAGACCAAGAAAGACGCCACCGGCAACATCACCAAGCACAAAGCGCGGCTCGTGGCGAAGGGTTACGTGCAGCGTCAAGGGATCGACTACGACGAGGTCTTCGCACCGGTGGCGCGACTCGAGTCGATCCGGCTCCTGCTGGCGCTCGCGGCAAGTGGAGGCTGGCCAGTCCATCACATGGACGTTAAGTCAGCCTTCCTCAACGGGGAGTTACAGGAGGAAGTCTACGTCGCCCAGCCGCCGGGGTTTGTGGTCGCCGGCAAGGAGCAGAAGGTGCTGCACTTGATCAAGGCTCTCTATGGTCTCCGACAAGCCCCACGCGCATGGTACGCAAAATTAGACTCTTCTCTGGTGTCACTTGGATTCCAGCGAACTTCCTCCGAGCATGCAGTCTACGTCCGTGGCGCGGGCGCACACCGACTGATCGTGGGCGTGTACGTCGACGATCTCGTCATCACCGGCGGGAACTCCATTGAGCTCAAGCAGGAGATGAAAGGGACATTCCAGATGAGTGATCTGGGTCTGCTCCAATACTACCTGGGTCTGGAGGTAAACCAGACCGACACCGGGATTACCATTGGCCAAGGCGCATACGCGGTGAAGATCCTGGAAGCAGCAGGACTGGCTGGAAGCAACGCTAGCATCACTCCCATGGAGACGCGCTTGAAACTCAAAGAAGATGAGTACACCGCCGCTGATGCCACCGAGTACAAAGTGATTGTGGGCGCATTGCGCTATCCGTAAATACAAGGCGGATCCGCTTACTCGATGGGATACGTGGCGGTGTTCATGGAGAAGCCCACCACTGAGCATATGGCAGCTGTGAAGAGGGTGCTGCGTTATATCGCAGGCACGGTGAACTTCGCCGCCACTAGCGAGAAGAAGGAAGCTACTCATCGGCCACAAAGGATGATGATCTTGCCGGGGATGTGGACACCCGCAAGAGCACCACTGGAGTCCTGTTCTTCCTTGGGAATAACATCATCACCTGGCAGTCGCAAAAGCAAAAGGTAGTGGCTTTGTCAAGCTGTGAGGCTGAATACATCGCCGCCACAACAGCTTCCTGCCAGGGGGTCTGGCTGGCGCGCCTTCTTGCAGAGCTCCGTGGAGAAGAAGGCAAGCGCAAAGATCAAGATCGACAACCAGTCCGCAATACAGCTGAGTAAAAATCCTGTTTTTCACGATCGCAGCAAGCACATCGATACAAGGTACCACTACATCAGGGAGTGCATCGAGGAGGACAGGGTGAGGGTCGAGCCAGTCGACACTAAAATCACCGCGGACATCTTGACGAAGGCTCTTGGGCGCGACGGTTTGTCCAATCAAGCTCCCGCACTTGGCCTCGTTGACGTCAAGATGGTGTGCAAGGCTTAGGGGGAGAACGGTTAGTTAAGCCTTGTATACGTTTGTATACGTATTTTTTGCTTTGTTAGTTTTTCTGTTACTTCATGCATGTGCATGAGCTTCAAGTAGTGGATGTTATGCGCTGGGTCGTGGCGCGAGAATAGCTCACGACGCGGCTGACGCGAGAAGCACTCCGTCACTCTCGTTTCTGTTTTGCTTTATATAGAGATCAAAGTCTCAGAAAAGCTGTAGCTTCATTGCAGCACAAAATCGACTTGTGTTCGTGTCCAGTACGCGTGTGTGTGTGTGCTGTTGTTCACAACGAGACGTATTCATCTCCGGTGTTAGTGATCGCTGGGAGTTCTAACAGATATTTGAGGAGTATTTTGACCGAGAGAAATATCAGGAATTCACTGGGCCTTTCGTGGATACAAGCATCATGGCTTACTTTCTTAGAGCTAATGATGGCCCACTGCATTGGCGAAGGGTTCTTGAGTGCTTAAAAATAGTAATCAAATACAGGAGCTGATTCTTGTATTTGATTAGTGGAATGCAGTTTATCAAACCAAATAGTAATCCATGAACAACACTCAGAAGGATAGCAAGTAATTAAAATATCTCTCCCACATGGACGGTGCTCTTGGCTTGGAGTATTTGTCGAGCAAAAAGGATATAGAACTTGTGGCAAGTTCACCAATAAACTGTCGTGAAATTTGGTTGAAAATATTGGAATTTAGAGATTGGTCTTTGGGCTGTGCTGCCAGCCCATTAGGGCATAAAGAGATAAGGGGCCAGGAAGTTGAGAGGACTAATTCCGTTCGGCAGCGGCGGCGGCTGAGCTGTGAGGCTCGTCCCGACGCGCGGGAGGAAGCTGGCCGACCGTTGCGTGCGGGCGCGAGTATGGTGGCCGGGAGCTCCTCCTCTTCGCCTATTTCTTACCTCGGCTGGCTCCTCTCCAGAGAAAAAGAACTTCTCAACCCTAACTTCATCTCTGATTTCCACTATTTCCTTTCGGTTTTGGGTACTGGCCAGTGAGTCGCCGGCTTGAGGTGTGCTTCTGGGCTGATTCCTGGTGGTGGAGCCTTGATTTGAGCTCCCTTTCACAGTGCGGTTGTGCTTGACTTCGGTGCAGTAGGCTCTAAGGTTTGAGGAGACCCGAGCTTGTCTTGCGCTGTGGTCTTGTGTTGACTCCCTGTGCTGTGAGCTCTAGAGTTCAGAGGTAATCTGAGCTTTAGTGCGTGGATTGTGCTTGAATCCGAAAGTTTGTCAGTTGGGGATTCATCTTGTGCGGCTGATTTTTGAGGCTCACCTCTGCATCTGGAGTGTCCCTTGTGTGGAGAGGGCATTGCATCTCCGGATTCCAGACCATTCTGTTTGGGGCACATGCTGTGGCAATTGGTTTTCCGGGACAGCGATTATTCGTCGTGCCTTGCCCTGACTTCTAAACAAGTTTTGAGTACTTGTTCATTTGTGAGTATACTTCTGATTTGTTCTTACATTATTGTTGCCTGTGGATGCTTGATGATGATGATATTGGGTCAATGATAAACTGAACAATTGTAGGAGTAACTTTGGCCTTGAATTGATAGTAATACTTCCTGTTATTGCTAGATAAGGATTATTTACTGTTATTGATCTAGTTTGTTACTTTCAGTTTGTCATTTGTCTACTTTTGAATGTCGGTAAATTTGCAGTTTATGATGCTATTATTATTCTGCTTATAGCTCACTGATCTGTTACTTACTTACCTTCTGGCCGAACTGCATGTTGTCAGAAACTTGAGCTCTTGGACAGTAAAATTGATCAGAAATACTTTATAGAGCATAATTAGGAAGGTAAGAATTCAAGGCCACATTTACTTGGTTAATTGTTTGGTTTTATTTTGATAATTTGACCCAAGTGTAGTGGAGGTAAGAGCTAGTCTCTAGCAGCCCCACACTGATTGGTGTGGAGGCTGAAGATTTAATCTTTAAGCAGCCCAACACCTAAGAGCAAAACTTAATTCACTCTTTTGTTCATTAATCTGTTTAGAAGACATGATTCATTACTTAGATAACATAAAAGTTATGATATGCTTTATCTCTATGATTATATCATTTTTGCTGTCACTGGATTATGTAATTTTCATCATGTAGTTATTTAGAATTAGCATTATAAGCTTGCTCTTATTATCGCAATTTGTACAACATAAACAGCGGTGAAGAAATATTTCTCAAATGTGATGTAATGAATGGACAAGATATGAACATAGAACCCAAGAGTTTTGTCGTCAGATTTGCGTTTTTGCTTCATGTTGATCAGGTATTCCATATTTGCCCACCCCCCCACCCCCACAAAACATTGTTTTTCTTGTCATTGTTGACTAGAAAGCTATTAACGTGTCTAGTAGGCAGATCGGAGGGCTAAGTAACCCTGTCAACTAAAACCACTTGGTCCTGCCACTTATCTGGAAGGAAGACAGACATATATGTTAGGTGTCGAATCTAATCTGCAGATTTTTCTTCACTGCTTACATTTCAAGCGTGGTGAAAAGAAATCAAAAAGGAAGGAAAAAAGGACTTCGATCAGTTCAGTGGCAGATAGCAAAGGCCTAAAAAGTTTCAGATTACATGGTTTCTTCTCTCAGCTCTTGCTGATTGATCCATTGAAGCACCTACCCGTAAGGATTAGGAGATCCAGGCCCCCCCAGCACATATGGAGACGATTGTCTCTGCACTTATGGGTGAACTTGCCGGTAGATCCATATCTTTCCTTTTCGAAAAATTCTTGAAGCCGATTGCTCCAACCACGGAGGAGAGACTGCACGGCCTGCAACGGCTGCTGCTACGAGTTCGTGTCATCGTCGAGGAGGCAGAGGAACGGCACATCACGAACCAAGCCATGTTGCAGCAGCTGAACATACTAAGGAAGGAGATGTACAGAAGTTATTACACGCTTGACAGCTTCAGATGCCGAGCCCATGGAGAAAACAAGGTAAAAGATCATTAAGTGAGTCATTATTTTGCCCCATCTAAGTTCAATGCTTCCAAGCGTGTATGTTTCTGTAGTGGCAGTAGTCAGAGTGTACACGGGCTTCTAGAGCAAGTTCTTGGCAGCCAAGAACTTACTATTGGAGGTGTGAGTGAGTTTGTCATGTTCCTAAATAGATGTCCTCGTCTGCACCGCCAGCTGTATAGCATGTATTTGCTTTTGAACAAGTGCATATTCAGCCGCCAAATCGAGATGGAACACACCATAAATTTCCAGTTCTGAGCGGAGACTCCCGGTGCTGAAAATCCGGGTGTTCTGCCGATCATTGGCCCAGGAAAAGTTGGAAAGAGCACCCTAATCGAGCATGCTTGCAACGATGAAAGGGTGCGTAACCACTTCTCTCAAATTTTGTGTTTTAGTGGAGATGACCTTAAAGATGGAAGTGCAGTGACTCTAAGAGGAGGTATAGTGAAGCATCAAAACCGTAACGTGGATGGAGAAAGGACATTAATCATCATTGAACTAGTTGGGGATATTGACGGGTGTGTATGGGAAAGGTGGTATTCAGCTTCAAAAGGTCGCCTTGGAAGTGGCAGTAAAATTATAGTCGCAAGTCGATCTGACAAAATTGCGAGTTTTGGAACTGCACAAGCCCTTAGAGTACGATTTTTTACTCCAGAAGAATACTGGTACTTCTTCAAGGTGCGTACGTTTGGAAGCATGGATGCGGAGGAGCACCCAAAATTGGCATCAACAGCCATGGACATGGCCAGGCATCAATAGCCATGGACAGCAGCCATTGTGAGTGGACATTCCAGTATGATATAACATACTCTGTATATTACGCCTCGAAGGTTTAGCCGCCCCTTGCGCCGTCCGCGTCGACGCTTGGGTGACGTGGCCGCGACGTCGAGCTCCGCGTCGAACGCGTGCACAGTGAAATGGTCGGCCGTGCGTACGGCGCGCACTGCGTGCGCCCACGTCGTCCACGTGACTCAGCCGTTAATATGGCTTATATATTTGAACGCCGTTATTTGGTAAAAGCGTTCGCGCGGCGCTCGTAAGTTTCAAAAATTACATGTAGGTCCTATTTTGCGTGGGAAATTCAGTTTTTTTTGCAAGGGGGCCAAAAATTACATGCAGGTCCTATTTTGTGGGGAACTTCTGTTTTTTTGCATAAAGGGCCCAAAAAAATTTCTAAGATTACAGGATAGTCCGTCTTTTTTCGAAAATTCCTAAACTTACATATTAGTCCATTTTTTTCTATAAGTCCCCTAGAAATGGTAAACATCTAGATCATTTTCTTCGCGTAAAAACCCGAATTTCACGTTATGACTTGCGCTTTGCGGCGCGCGCCGCGCCCATGTGTCTAGTGTTTAAACAACTTAGAAGAAAGAGATGCAGTGCCAAGTTAGCATCTAAATGGCAAAACAAATTAAGTGCATATTTAGCAAATTTTTCATGGGGAGGGGGCATGGCCCCTTTGGCTGCCTGATATTTAAATCGGTTGCAAGTGGTGCCCCGTTTTCTTGTGTTCTGTTGGTCACTGCCTCACTAGGTAAGTTATTGTAAGAAATCATTCCTTTTCTAGACTTTCTTAATTTGTTTTTTTTTTGCAAATGTAGAACTATTGTGAAATCATTTGTAGATTTAGCCCTCTTTTCACTGTAGAAGGTGCTTGTGCGCTCAGGTAGCACGGCAGTCGGCGAGCCACAGGAGCAATAACTCCCGCGCACGAGCAGCGCGGGAAGGACTTGGACTGTAGCGTTCGGGGAGCGCAGTAGCCAGGCTACTGCGGTGGGGAACGGAGCCAATTCAATAAATGTGTTCACAAGGGGGGCTTGCAAAAAATGAGACTGCCGCGGCAGCCAGGCTAGCGCAGTGAGGAATGGGGCCAAAGCTATAAATGCGTTCACAAGAGGGCTAAATTTGCAAAAAAAATGAAGAGGGGGCAAGAAAAGTGATGAATTCGTATTGTAAGACCTTTTTTTTTTGTGGATTCTGAATTCTAGCCCCAAAAGTTGAATAAAAAACAAATAACCGTATTCTAAGAATTGATTTTTATAATCCAGCCCACCCATATACACTAGAATCTACAATCTATTTTATATGTGTTTTTGTGGATTCTTAGGGATACAAATATGAGAATGCCACTTAAAGTTCCAAATAATTACCCACCAAATGTTATCTCACAATCCAGAATTGACTTTTCTACGGTCATAATCTAGAATCAGCTTTTGAATAATCCACAATAAGAAAACAGACCGTGAGACTGAATTGTGAGAAGCTGCTTTGTTGTATATCTTAAGCCGGGAGAATTATTCAGATGTAACGAGAGGAACCACGTCATCTTTTTTTTTTTGGAAAAGCTCTTCGAAAAATTAGAAATCGTGAACAGGTCCTATCACTAGTTATTTTGCAAAAAGGATCCTGTAGTTCTGCAAATTCGACATGGGTACCAATTCTTTAGACTCAGAAGATTGAAAAAATTATGAAATCGTGAATAGGTCCTTCCACTGGTTATTTTGCAAAAAGGACACCATAGTTCCGCAAATTCGATACGGGCGTTGGTTTTTTCGACACGAAAGATTTAAAAAAATTTGAGATCCGCAAATTCGACTTCCGCAAATTCGACACGAGCGCCGGTTCTTTTGACCCGGAAGATTTAAAAAATTCTGAAATCGCGAACAGGTCCTTTCACTGGTTATTTTGCAAAAAAGACCACGTGGTTCCGCAAATTCGATTTGCAAAAAACTCGGATCAAATTTTTTTCGCGGCGCGCGGGTCTCTACCTTGTATAACATGTACGCCCAAAATTATTCGGGCTGGCAAGAAGTCAACTTTGGAGCGAATGGAGAGAAGGAACCCAAAATTATTCGGGCTGGCAAGAAGTCAACTTTGGAGCGAATGGAGAGAAGGAATCTGCCAGGAATAGATCGAGCATTGGGTTCGTCTTTTTTGGGCTGGCACGTGGCAGGACAAGCACAGCGCGGCTAAAGCACATCACAGCACGTATGCGTATGAGTTAGGCCTTGCAGTCGAGCAAGATCGGCAGCACGGTATGGCACCAAATAGGCTCAATGAGTCCGAAGTAGGCACGACACTTGGCAGGACGTTCTGCCTTGACATTGCATCATGTTGTGGCTCGTCCTACGGTTAGCACCTTTTGCGGTCCTCGTATACGGAGAAAGCGAAGACAACGAAGATGTTAAAAGGTGGAGAATGAGATTGGAGAGTACATACTCTGACATCGAGCATGCGCAACAAGCCGCTCCGCACTGAGTACCCCACACTAGGTGTAAGGTTTCTAATGACGCAGTAACTCTTTACCTGGTTCAAGAATGATTAAAATTTAGTTATTTTTTTCTCAATATTTGTGTCCACTATTTCAGCTCCGTGCGTTCCCAACTCCTTTTGTCTCATTGTAATAGTGCAAATAGGTTGGACCTAGGCCTACATAGTACGAAGCCAGCATGAATCGCAAATAGATCATGTCTTGCTCGCCAAAGATGAGCTGAGCTGACACGGCACAGCACGGTGGCCCACCCGAGCTATAGTGACATGCCAAGGTTTAGGCACGTGGCCGCCGGGGAGGGAGGCGGTGGGTCGAGGGGAGGAGGGTCACGGGGAGGGGAGCGATTGCGGGGAGGTTGGGAGGGGAGGGGAGGGGTCGTAGGGAGGTCGGACGACACTTATCTGGAGATTCTCAAACTCGTTCTGTAGATTTTGTAGTCGCACCTCCTTCACGCGGTCAACTCCTATGTGCATCTTCTGAAGCGTTAGCTATGCTTCACGTGTTGTCTTCTTCCCGATGAGTTGGTGCATCATTGAATCTGGTACCGACTGATAGATCACAGCAAGTGATGTCTGATCTATCCTGTCATCTTCCTCAGCCTTCCCCTTTGGATCGACTGCATCCCAGACACACTGGACGCGTAAAATTGTCTTCATCTTTATTGCCTATACAGGATAATTATTGATCGTCAAGAGAGGGTATTAGAGGGATATGAACCCACTTTGAGTCTTCGCCTTTTTATCCATAATCTTCAGATTGTGCGACTGTTTTTCTTGTCCTTTTCAACTTGATAGCTTTCTCGGTTTGCAGATAAACAGTGCACTTCCTTGTTTCTTGCGCCTGAAGAAGTGCTTGATGTCGCTACTATCACGCGTCAAGAACCGAGGCTGCCTCTTTGACTTCTTCTCTTGACGTACTGCTTGTTGCAGGGACGCTATTGCTGCTTGTTGGTTGCTTCACGAAATCTCGAAATCAATGCTTGTCGCATGCTTCCTGTAGTGCGGCAGGGGACGCTCTTGCCGCACGACCGCGAATCGCCGAGACCAGATCAAACTTTTCTGCTTGTTGCGCTGCGCCGCCTGACCGACGATCGCTTCACTGCAGCCGCCTCGCGCCTGGACACCACACCACCTGCACGCCCCCTGCCCGTGACATTTCTTGCGCTGCAGCCGCACGGGAGTTCCCGGCTTGGATGGGATTTTCTTATGATCTAATCACCTAAACTCTGATATCAATTGTTGGAACAATTATTCAAGCCAGCACTCAATACCAACAAGCTACGGGCTCTGATGTTGTATTGTTACATCTATTCTTAAATTTTTTTCTCTCATCTTTCTTTACAGGGCTCTGGTGCCTTATAAAGGCTGTTCTACACATCCGACTCGGTTTTTCTTACTACGTGTACTACTTCGACTCTAAAAACTACACCTTCCAAAAAAACACAAACTTTCCTAATTACAGGATTAAATCTAACATCTTTGCATCTTGCTCGCTGCACGCGTGACTCGCGTGCTACTCCCGGGCTGCGCATCTCCTGTACGGTTTCTCCTCAACCTTCAGTTTGCGTCGCGCACGCCTATGCTGCAACTCTATTTAAAAATAAAAAATCAAACTAACACAGTACTTTTATCTTTCACAGATAAATTATTCCATAATAAATATTATTGTCAAATTAATCATCACACATTCATGTCCATAGACTGTTTCTTCTCCATTCATGTCCTTTTCGCTAGCCTCCCAGTCAAAGAAATCAAAGCAGCGGCTTTGACACAATACCAAGAGTATTTCGCGTCATCAGTATATAATGCTTATCACTTCTCTTGGTGAGACAGGTTTCCCAATGGAGACGTTCTTATCTGCAGTCATAGGCGAACTCGCTAGCAGATCCCTCTCCTTCTTGATCGACAAATACTGCAAGCCGCCGGCGTCGTCCAAGGAGGAGAACCTGCGGAGACTACAGCTGATGCTGCTCCGGGTTCGTGTTGCCGTCGAGGAGGCCGAGGGGAGGCACATCACAAGCCATGCCATGCTTCAACAGCTCAACGTGCTGAGAGAAGAGATGTACAGGGGCTACTACGTGCTCGACAAGTTCAGATGCCAAGTCCATAAAGGTGATGAAGTGAGCTATTCTTCCCTGTCAAAATTCTATTCTGGCAAGCGTGTTCGTTTCTATTCTGGCAGTAGACACGGAAAAGATGAGCTGGAACAGATGCTCCAAAGTGTAGAGATGACTGTTATTGGTATGAATGAATTTGTTATATTTCTGAAGAACTACCCTCCTTTGTGTCGCCAACCATATAGCATGTATATGTTTATGGAGAAGTACATGTTTGGCCGCCAGATGGAGATGGAACGGGTCATCAATTTCTTGTTGGATAGAGAACCTCCGGGGACTGACAATTTGGGTGTCCTACCAATTATCGGTGCAGCAACAGTTGGAAAGAGTACACTTGTTGAGCATGTTTGCTTGGACGAAAGGGTGTGCAGTCACTTTTCTCGTATTATCTTTTTCAGTGAGAATGATTTTGGAGAAGAAAAACCATGCACCCTAAGAGATGGAGGAGTAATCAAACATCAATGTATCTCCTCAAATGAAGAAAGGCTCCTGGTTGTTATTGAGCTAGCTGGGGATGTCAATGAGAATACATGGAGAAAGTTGTATTCTGCTTCTCGAGGCTGCTTTTCACCAGGCAGTAAAATTGTAATCACAAGTCGATCTGAAGAGGTCGTAAAGTTCGGAACGACACAACCTCTCCGTCTAAGGTTTTTGTCTCGAGAAGCACACTGGTACTTCTTTAGGGTGCTTGCGTTCGGAAGCTCGAATCCCAAAGACCAACCAAAGCTAGCATCCATAGCAGTGGAGATATTTGAAGAGTATTTTGACAAAGAGTATTTTGGGCCTTTCATAGATTCAAACAGCCTGGCTTACTGTCTTAGAGCTGGTGATAACACGCGGCATTGGCACAGGGTTCTTGAATGCCTCAGGGAGAAGAATCAGAGGAATCTGCTGCTACTTTGTAGATGTTCAAGTGATTTTGGGGTGAAAAGAAAACTTGGTTTACTTCCGAGAATATATGAAAGTAGTATATATTGTGAACTCCCCGGCCAAGGTCGAGTAGGGCTTGCTCATGAAGAGGCTCCCAAAATTACCATGCAAGAGATATTGTCAGGAAGTGTTACACCTCATGGGAAACTTGAGGTCCTAGTGTGGAAATCTTACTTACCGCCTTATTACAGCTACATTTATAGCTGTGAGATTCACGAGTCAAAGTGTGTGGTTACTGGGAACAAGCATTGTCAGAAGAGGAAAGTTTTGAGTTAGTTTGCTCAAGTAAATTTTTCTGTACATGTAATGCAAAACACTCATATAGTGACGCATGTTGTTTTCTCCAAAATGTAGTAGATATTGTAGTGTTATTGTTCAGCACATTTCTACTCTCTTTCCTATATTCTCTATAGTCTTTCTCACGTATAATATAAACACTTGCTTATGTAGTTTTTCTTGTTTATCTATGTAAATAAAAACAACCGGGGATATTGTCGAGACCTTCCCTTTTAGCGTGGAATACCAAGAATGTTTCATATAGATACTGTACTAGTCCCATAATCAGTGGCTAATAAGCATATTTACAACATTGTCATCACATCCATACACAAGTTCATAGTATATTAACGAAAGGTAGTTCTTACAACGAGACCTAAAGGCTAAAATAAAATACAGCGGAAGATACGAAGTCTAGCAATATGCCTTTTGTTCAAAATACCACAAGCAACTGACAAGGAGAAAACTCGAGAAATGCTTGTGTCCTTTTAAAATGCTTTTTATGGTGTGTGTATGTATCAAAATACTTATTCCTGAAACAATTAAACAGAGCATTCGTACTGTACCGCACAAAACTTTGATCCAATCCATATGTTGTAGCGTATAAGAAAGGTATCATAGTGTAATAGTAGCTTCGACGAAGTTACATCTGCAGAGCTAATTCAATAAGATATCGCCCGCAACTATTGACTTCCACCCCATACATCTGTAAAGGCAATTCAGTAAGATATCGCCGACTGCTGTTGACTTCCAACCATTCATTTCCTTGTGCAACACACAAAACATTTTATACACTAGTACAAAAAGATCTATATAAGACGTCTCGGCGGTTTTTTAAAACCGTCTATGTTAAAGCTAATCATAGATGATTTTGCTATCATGATTGTCAAAGTTACAGTATATGATAAGAACCGTCTATGATAAGCTAATATCATAGACGGTTCGTGGTATTAAGTATCACAGATGGTTTGAACCACCAACTGTCTATAATATTAGCTTAACACAGACGGTTTGTTAATCGAACCATATGTGATAACACTTCTGTGTTATATATATCGTACTAGGTTTTTGCGCACTATATTTTTCGCCTGAACGAAATCTTACAGATGATGATCGATCTCCTCCCCCAACCCATATCCGGCCACCTCATCCCTAAAGCCCGTCGTCAGCTGCCTCATCTCTGAGCCTGTCGCCTCATCCCCGAGCCCATCACCGGCTGCCTCATCCCCAAGCCCACCATGTGTGTCGTCCTCTAGCACATCGCCACCGCCGCCTCCCCGAGCTTATCGCCATCTCCTTCTCTAGTCCTAAAGTATCTAAAAAGTGCAAATTGAGTGCTCTTATCTACTTAGGGTTCTACTGTTCTATATCCTCATGCTCATGTTGGAGAGCATCCTTCTTACATCCCCCTCAGTGACGCATGTACAGGGGAATGTATTGTCATGTAGTCTATGTGGGTGTCATTGTGCTATTAAGCTCTTATGCCCTGTGGGACCAACACCATATTCTCTATGGTTGTGTTGTTACTCCTTAAGATATTTGCTACCGGTTCTATGCTCAATGATGCTATGGATCTATTGATGAACTAAAACAATTAAAATAGCGAAAATGACCTTGAACTATAGAGTTGCTTCCTGTTAATGGTAGAAAGTTTTGCTTTTATTTTATTTTACTGTTAATGGTAGAACTTCTAATATTTCTATGATCATGTTATATTTTATTTTATATGATCTATTTGAACATTATCTTGAACTAATAAATATTTTTACCACAATGTTACAAACTAATGACATTCTTTATCATTTCAGTTATTTATGGATTTACTTTAGAAATGATATGGAAATCAAATTACTAATTTTTTATTTTTTTATTCTGATATAAATTAATTTAGATTTTATTGGGCATGTACTCTTTCTTTTGATTTTCTCATTTTGATTTAATTATTATTATGAATTTTACTTATTTTTAGATGTTAGCTTGGAAGTCTTATGGAAATGAGATTGCTGATTTTTCCTTTAGTTTTTAGTCCGAAATTAATGTTTTTATGGATGTTACTTTGGAAGTCTTACGGAAATCAAATTGCTAAATTTCCTTAAAAAAAATTTCTGAAATTTGGTTTTTTATATTTTTATATTGAGTCTTTCTTTTAATCTGAGCCGTTATAACTTAGATCTATTATGTGGATGACTAAATCTTTCTGGTTAACGTGGGATCGAGCTTTTTCGGAGTGTCCAATTAGTATATATATAGATAGATAGATATATTTTGCCACTGTACACAATAAAAGACAATTGTACCCTTGTCTTCCGCAACAAGGCATTGACCGCTACAATATAAAGAAAAAGTAGTGCTTCAAACGAAACCATTTTCATTCCCACTGTAATATAAAGAAAGAGTAGTACTTCAATGCTTTCCCTCCCAATACAGGTTGCACAAATCTTAAAACAAGCAAAGGGGGTAAGTAATCACCATCTATTATTCATTTATGTTTTAATATTTGTGCAACTGTCAAAAGGAAAAGCATGAAAGCACCTCTCACGAGGAAATTACCTCGTTCCAAAGTTATAACGGCTACCGGTTAAGAAAAGTAGTCACACTACGCCAAAACCTGCAATAGGTGACGGTCTATTTGTGGCGGTTTTTTTCGAACCGCCACAAAGATAATTATCAGTGGCGGTTCTATTTCAAAAATGGCGGAAAAAATATCAGTGGCGGTTCTATCCTCGAACCGCCACTGATAACAAATACATTATCAGTGGCGGTTGGAGGATAGCACCGAGCGGTGCTATCCTCCAACCGCCATCGATTCTATTGATTATCCGTGGCGGTTCTATCCTCGAATCGCCATTGATAATGAATTATCAGTGGCGGTTCGAGGATAGAACCGCCACAGATAATGTTATCAGTGGCGGTTCTATTTAAAAACCGCCACTGATAATATTGCCTATAAATAGGTGGTCAGTAGCAGCACTGGTCTTCTTTCTCCCGAGAGCAAACCAAAACTTCTAAATTTCATATTGAGTTTTCTCCAATTCTTGTGCTTGTACTTCCTCTAGTTGTTCCTTGGTGAGTTATTTTTTCTCCTCTCTTGATTTGTGTTAATCTTGTTGCAATTTAATTTTTAAACCAAGTTTAATTAGGGTTTATATGTAGATGAGATGAAAAGTTTAGATTTTGTTTATTTTTATTTAGCTACTATTTTGTAGTTGATGAATTTATTTCCTAGCTAGGTTCATTAGATGATGTTGTGTTCCTTTTATAGATGATGAATTATGATTAAGCATATATTTAATATTAATTGCATTTTAAGTTAATTTGATACATGATGAATTTATTATCTAGCTCCTTTAGATGATAAGTAATTAGATTGGTTTTTTAATTACTATTAATTGGGTTCTATTAGTGTACGGACATATACATCTTGCATATATATGAATTTATTATCTAGCTCCTTTAGATGATAAGTAATTAGATTAGTTTTTTAATTACTATTAATTTGGTTCCATTAGTGTACGGACATATACATCTTGCATATAATAAATTTATTTAATTAAGATTATTGGGTATTAATATAAATGAAATTTTAGTTAATTTGGTAGGTGGGTGCTCATCATTTTCAGATGATGAATTTACTATCTAGCTTCTTTACAGGAAAAGTATTCGATTAGTTTTTAATTACTATTAATTTGGTTCCATTAGTGCGGACATATATTAAATTTATTTAATTAAGATTATTGGATATTAATATACATGAAATTTTAGCTAATTTGGTAGGTGGATGCTCATCATTTTTAGATGATGAATTTATTATCTAGCTCATTTAGATGATAAGTAATTAGATTAGTTTTTAATCAATTTTTATATGTTAATTAATTTTAGATGGACCGGAGATGGATGTACAATGCGAACTGTTACACAAATAGAGATTACATCGATGGGGTATTGTCGGACCGGATTTCCAATCCAACCCTCAGGTATAACCCGTGCTAGTCCAGAAAAGCTAGCACACACAAAGGAAACAAAGTTGATGACAACACATCCATATCACGAATCAAATAATATTCATTAAGCAAAAGAGTATTAGCCTTATGGCCAATTATTACAAATAAGAAGCATCATAGCTAGAGTTCAATAAGAAACAGCGGAAACGAATTAACAAAAGCAAAGTAAGTAAGCCCATCCATTTGCCCAACAGTAATCGATCGGGTTCGCGTCCTAGCATTCCGGATCGCCTTCATCATAACCACAAGCGTAGAAGTCGTAGTCAGCTTCTGCACACTCTTCTGTGGAAAGTTGGGGATGTTGCAAGGGTGAGCACAAAATGTACTCCGCAAGTCTTGGAAACATGATGCATGATAACTATATGCAAGGCTAAACAATTGAAGGCATAATATGGCTCTTTTAGCATAAAGCAAAGTTTATCCGTAAATACCAATAGTAATTTCATAAAGCATCATTTGAACAAAATGTAATAGCATAGTAATTGAATTTGATATAACAATTAAAGCAGGTTCCATCTACATTGACCGCTCCATCTGCCAAACCATAACCCAAGAGTTCCATCCGCTCTCGGATTCCCAAACCATCATTTTCCTTTGAAACAAAACCATAAAATCTACAATGTGCAAGCGCACTTCGCCCTTGACCGTAAGGCACGGCTACTTAAGTAGTTTTAACTCGCAGAGTGTGTACACTTTACCCACAAGACATGATCGACTCTTGTTGCCATGCACTTAACACACTTCCTTTGGTGTGTCGGCAGAGAGATCATGACAAGGCCTTTACAATGCACAACCCCACTATTAACCTCGCCCGCTAAGGTTTCACCATTGTTAGGGTTCTAGCCGCCAAATCTGAAGCCCCTCTTGCGCTCGCCAACATCCGCACTCACCAATCAAGGCTAATAATGAGACGCACAAATTATTTAGCCGTGTCGTACCCATATAGACTTGTGGTTGTACGGTAGTGCTCGGTCCATGGTAACACACGCTTGGTCCTTAATTGACTAGGGCGAACATTCACATACCAAGGTCTCGTGCTTTCGCACCCGCCAAACATCCATCCGCCTTGGTCTAAACCATTTCCACTTTAATTCATTTAAATCACAGCAGCAACACCAATTGCCGCAATCTCACAAATAAGTTTAAACAACATTTGAAATGATTCCCATATTGGCACAATACCAAACGCTTAAGTCGACTAAGCAATTCTACCGCTCCATGCTAATCTATGGATATCACCAAATAAAGTAGCTAGTATATATATCATCTAGGTGTCAAAGGTTCGACGTGATCAATTACAATGAGGGTATAACAAACCGAATTTAACTATACTCTAAAACTGCATTTAAAGTACATTGCGTAAAGTAAGCATGCATAATTTAAAAACAACATATCATTTTCGTAAAATTTGGGATCAATATGTTCAAAGAAGACTTGCCTTATTTGCCTCTTGCCGGTTCTACCTCGATCGTTGATTCGATCGATCTTCGATCGCTCGCCTACACGCTAAACGAGGCAAATAAATAAAACAAATTCAAATAAAATTCAAAATTGAAAATAATGGTACTGGAAGATAGATCTTGAATTTAGATGAATTTAGAATTTTGAATCACTGGAATCGAGCTCGAACGAAGGAGAACGGGCTCTGGAAGATTTCCGATCGTAAAATCGAAAAAATCGAGAGGTCGACACGTGGCAGCACGTGATTGGCTGGAATTTCGGTTTTCGAAAATCGAAAAGGAAAAAGAAACTCCGCCGACACGTGGGGCCCACATGTCGCTGGCTTGGTCCACGAAGAACCGGAAGCACCGAGGCGGAGAGAAGCCGACGCGCAGACGGCCGAGGTGGCGAGCCACGCGGCGGATAGGGCGACGTGGCGACCACGCTACCGCCACGAGGCGGCCGACGCGGCGCCGCACGGAGCCGAGGCGGCGCTGATGCGTTGGAGGCGGATCGACGCGACGCCGCGCGGCGCTGAGGTGGCGCAGGAGCGGACGACGCGTGGCGTCGCGTGGCGCTGACGCGGACGCCAGCGAGGCACGGCGGCGCGGGACGGAGCGGCTCACCGGAGCGGAAGAAGAAGGCGACGGCCTGGGCAAAATTGCGATGGATCCGGGGCGGGGCGTAGGGCAAAGGAGAGAGGGAGACGCGGGGACCTCGGCGAGACCAAACGAGGCGACGGAGGCTCACCGGAGAGGGAAGAAAAGCGGCGGAGACGGCTCGGGACGGCGGCGCGACTTCGGCGAGCTCGCGGGGGAGGACGGCGGCGTCTCAGGCGACGAGGAAAGGAGCGGCGGATGCGGCGCGAGGAGGCGAACCTCGGGAAGGGGTCCACGAGGCTTTAAATAGCCTCGGGAGGCGGGCGCGGCACGGACGCCGAAAACGGCGCGGATTCGATTAGGGTTTGCGGCGGCGGCGGCAGCGACGCGTATCAGATCCTCGGCCGCCCGACGCGGCGCATGACGGCGGCCGATGCGTGAGCGGGCCGGCTGGGCGGAGGAAAGCGAGCGGGCGGGCGAAGGAGATGGGCGGGAAGCAGGCGGGGAAAATGGGCCGAGAAAGGATTCGCCCGAAAGGATTTTTTGAATTAGAAATCATTTTCCGAATTAAAGAAATTCGAAATTCAAATAAAAGCAAATAAATTCAAATAAATATCAAATAAATTCAAAAATCTCCAAAATACGAAAAATTCCTTGCAGCACAATGAACCCAAAAAAACTGAAAATCAAATGTTTGATGGATAGATTAGCTAAATTAAATCCTTTTATAAATAGAAAATTCTTATTGTCAAATTAATTCAAAGAAATGCAAATGGTGAATTTTGAAACTTAAACATTCTCAAATCCAAATTTTGGAATGTTACAAACCTCCCTCCTTAAAAGAAATCTCGACCAGAGATTTGGACAGACTAGGAAAGAGGTTGGGGTACTCTTCTCTAAGATCTTTTCTCGCTCCCAAGTTGCTTCCTTTTCGAATGGTTGCTCCAATCGACTTTGCAAAACTTGATTGTCCTGCTTTCTTGTTCTGCGCTCCGCCTCATCCAAAATTCGATCGGATACTGGGTAGGTAAGATCATCCTGTAGCTCAACATTCTCAATCGCATTTGCTCTTCCGAACTCGAGACACTTCTTCACCGTGACACATGGAACACATTGTGCACATTTGATAAGCTCGGTGGCGGCTCCAATCGATAAGCCACTTGGCCACTTCGCTAGGATTGGGAACGGTCCAATGAATCTTGGTGCTAACTTTCCACGAACTTGAAATCGACGCAATCCTCCGAGCGTGAGACTTTCAAGTACACATAGTCACCAGAGCAAAGGTTAACTCTCTCCGACGATTATCAGTAGCTCTTCCGCCTAGACTGCTACTGTTCTCAATCTTTCTTGAATCATTTTACTTGTTCTTCGCCTTTTGCAACATATCGGACCAAAGACTTGGCGATCTCCTGTTTCATTCCAACAAAGAGGTGTTACGCACTTTCTTCCATACAAGGCTTCAAATGGCGACATCGCAAACTTGCTTGATAACTATTGTTATATGAGAATTCGCATAAGGTAAACTTTGATCCCAACTTGCCGCATTGGACAAGGCACAAGACCTTAACATATCTTCAAGGATTTGGTTTACTCGCTCGGTTTGTCCATCCGTCTCGAGGATGATAAGTCAGTATTGAAATTCAGTTGGTACCCAACGCTTCTTGCAACTTTTGCGTAATCTTGAAGTAAATTGAGTGCCTCGATCCGATACAATTCTCTTTGGCACACCATGCAAACACACGATTCTTGACATATACAACTCGCAAGTTGATCTCCCGTAAGTTGTTCTCACAGAATGAAATGAGCAACTTTTGTCAATCGATCCACTACAACCCATATTGAATCATAACTGACTGGTTCTCAAGTCCCGTAATGAAATCCATTCCAATTTCTTCCCACTTCCATTCGTGCACTTTTAACTACCGTAGTAATCCTGCGGTCTTTGATGTTCAACTTTAACTCACCGGGCATACATCACACATAGCTATATACTCTGCGATTTCCTTTCTCATCCTTGGCCACCAATATATACCACGAAGATCTTGATACATCTTAGTATTACGGATGAATTGAGTACGCGACTCATGCGCCTCTTTTAATATCAACTGCTTGATCTCTTTTGATTCGGCACATAAATACTTTTTCCAAGCCAAATAGTTCCTTCTTCATCCTCGAAAATCACGGGCTTTACCTTCCTTGATTCTATCCTTGATCTTAGCAACTTCTTTATCCGACTTTTGCATCTTTTGATCGATCCGTCAAGGTTGGTTGAATTTCTAATGCAAATGACGAAACCCTCATCCACTAATTCCAAATTCAAATGAAACTCCTCGTGAAGAGCAGGTTGACCTTCTTGAATCATCATATTATTGCAATAGCTCTTCCGCTTAAGGCATCGGCAACTACATTAGCCTTGCCGGGATGATAATGTATTCCCACATCATAATCCTTAATTAACTCCAACCATCTTCTTTGCCTTAGGTTGAGGTCCGCTGAGTGAAGATATACTTCAAACTCTTATGATCTGTAAAAATCTCACAACGATTCCCGATGAGATAATGCCTCCACAACTTTAGTGCATGCACAATCGCACCATTTCAAGTCATGGGTTGGATAGTTTTCCTCATGTGGTCGCAATTGCCGTGAGGCGTATGCAACTACTTTGCCTTCTTGCATCAAGACACATCCAAGTCCTGCCTTGAGGCATCACGAAAAATCTCAAAGTTCTTCCGAATATCCGGTAAAATGAGCACCGGGGTGAGGTCATCTTTTCTTTAATTCTGAAAACTTTGCTCACAAGCTTGCACTATTCAAACTTCTTTTCCTTCTTGACAATCGGGTAAGCGGTCTTGCAATCTTTGAAAATCCTTCTATGAATCTTCGGTAGTATCCCGCTAAACCAAGAAAACTTCGATATCGTGTCTCGACTTGGGTTGCCTCCAATCAAGTACACCTTTCACTTTTTCGTGGTCTCTTGAGACACCTCCAGTGAAATTATATGACCTAAGAAAGCAACTTCTTTCAACCAAAACTCACACTTGTCGAACTTAGCATACAACCGATGATTTCGAGCTTTTCTAACACCATCCTCAAATGACCTTCATGTTCGCTTCATCTTTAGAATAGATAAGAATATCATCTATGAATACTACCACAAACTTGTCCGGTATTCCATAAATACTTTATTCATCAAATTCATAAAATAAGTGGTGCATTGGTCGACCAAATGACATAATCAGAACTCATATAATCCATATCGTAGCAAAAGCTGTCTTGAATATCTTGTGACCTTATTTTCAATCGATGGTATCCGGATCGAAGATCGATCTTGGAGAAAATACATGCTCCTTTCAACCGATCAAACAAGTCATCAATCACGGCAACGGTACTTGTTCTTGATTGTGACTTCATTCAGGGCTCTATAATCCACGCACAAGCGCAAACTATTATCCTTCTTCTTTACAAAAAGAACTGGCGCTCCCCAAGGTGACGAACTTGGACGAACGTATCCTTTTTCTTGCAATTCCTCAACTCATTTCTTCATCTCGGCGAGTTCATTGGTCGGCATGCGGTAGGGTCTCTTGGAAATTGGAGCCGCACGGTGGACTAGCTCTATGACGAACTCTACCTCTCGATCGGTGGCATACCGCAAATCTTCGAAATACATCCGGATATTCTTGCACCACAGGCACACTTTCCAAAGTTGATTCCTTCAAACTGTTCAAAGTGCACTTCTTACTTGCAGATTCATCAGGCATATACTCCACTCGAATGCCTTCTGAATTGGTAAGGGTGATGGCTCTACTGGCACAATCTATTTGACCTTTATATTTGGTTAACCAATCCATCCCTAGGATGACATCTATTCCTTTTGAATCCAAGATGATAAGATTCGCTAGAATTCTACCCCATTGATTTTTATGGTTGCACTTGGGCATACTGAACTAGTTCTCAATTCTTTTCCAGGAGATTGAACTATCATAGGGCTCTTAAGGGTAAAGGTTTCCCAACCAAATTGTTCAACAAAACTCTTCGATATAAAAGAATGCGATGCTCCGAGAATCAAATAATGCCGGCGGTGTATTGAGTTAATAAGGAACTTACCCAAAACCACATCCGATGCCTCCCGAGCTTCTTGGCGGTCACATGGTTGACTCGTCCTCTTCCAAAAGATTGCGGAGCTCAGGCGTCTGGGCGTTCCACGACCTTGTCCTTGCGTAGGAGCTCGCGCAATGGATCCCAAGTTGAACGGCATCGGGTCACTTGTCGACGCTTCGAGGACAATTGCTAGCATAATGTCCCATCCGTGACAATGGAAACACCAATCCTCGCAGATTTGAATTCCCTTTCGCCGCTGACCATCGGCGTTGTTCTCACTTGCCCTTGAGCGATTAGGCGCGGTCCGAATTAGGAGTACGGGGTGCTCCTTGAACAGGTGTTCTGTTGGCTTGCTGAGGCTGAAAGCCCTGACGAGAACCACTCGCTCCATGCTGAGCCTGAAATGCCATTCTTCTCTTGCGGGACTCTCGTTGTTGGCGTTGAGCATCCTCTTGCACTAGTGCCTTGTTCACCATATCTTGAAAATTCGGAAAATCCAAAGCAACTAGTCTGCACCTTGATGTCAGGGTCAAGTCCCTCCATGAACCTCCAGATCTTGGCACTTTCAGTTGCCACATCTTCTGGTGCATACCTCGACAATTGGGTAAACCGGTTAAGATACTCAGAAACACTCTGGTTTCCCTGATGCAGCTTGCGAAATTCTCTTTTCTTCATTTCAATTATGCCCGCAGGCACATGAGCAGTACGGAAGGCTTCAGAGAATTCCTCCCAAGTTATAGCTTGAGCATTCTGATGGGCAGCACAGAAATTATCCCACCAAGTAGTCATACTCCTTTTAATTGATGACTCGCATAGAGAACCTTTTCACGGTCATCACACCGCGCTAATCGGAGCTTTTTCTCTACATCTCTCAACCACCATACGCCTCCAAGGGTTCACTGCTCCGTGAAGGTAGGCGGTCTAGTTCTCATAAACTCTCCAAGCTTTGATTGGGGTGGCATCACCGTGCCGCGGTGGTCTTTGGTGCGGATTGTTTACTATATTCGAGCAAGGGCTGCAACAATCAAGCCGCATTGCCATCATCTGCTGGATATCTCAGAATCGGGGTTGGGTGGCGGCGGGCGGCACTTGCGATCTTGAACATCCTGCCGCTCTTGTGGCTCGGCTCGCCACGACCACGACCACGACCTCCAACACGACCTCCTCTCGACCAGCTCCACGACCTCTTCCTTGACCTTCCATCCAAGCAACGGCCAGAAGCAGTTAGCAATAGATGAGAGGGAAGAGCAAAAGGTGAGAAGGCTAGGGAGGTAGCCATTCCAAGACCAAACAAACTAACACTCCAAAAGAAAGATGGCTGCAACACAATGCTAGCGCAAGTGTACAACACACCCCACAAACAAGCGACAAAAATCTTGAAACACTCGAACTATACGTTGCTACACTAAAAAGGGATGACCTAGAGCACTAAAAACCTATCTTATATGGTAGTCTTCTCGGATATACCCTTTGACGACTTGATCATCTTCCTCCTTGATCTGGATTCTTGCAGAAGGCTCGAGGCTTTGAGAAGTTTCAAGGGATAAGATCAAATTAAAATTTTAAAATAATATTTCAAAGAAGAAAAGGAGTAAGAACCTAAGAATAAGATGAGATGAGATAATCTATTTCACAGCAATTCGTTGGTTTGATTTAGAAAATAATTTTGAAGTTCTTGCTAAGAAGACCAGACTAACTAGGGTTGCGACCTACACCAATATGGCTCGATACCACCTCTGTCGGGACCGGATTTCCAAATCAACCCTCTCGTATAACCTGTGCTAGTCCAGAAAAGCTAGCACACACAAAGGAAACAAAGGATGACAACACATCCATATCACGAATCAAATAATATTCATTAAGCAAAGAGTATTAGCCTTATGGCCAATTATTACAAATAAGAAGCATCATAGCTAGAGTTCAATAAGAAACAGTGAAACGAATTAACAAAAGCAAAGTAAGTAAGCCCATCCATTTGCCCAACAGTAATCGATCGGGGTTCGCGTCCTAGCATTCCGGATCGCTTCATCATAACCACAAGCGTAGAAGTCGTAGTCACCGCACACTCTTACGTGGAAAGTTGGGGATGTTGCAAGGGTGAGCACAAAATGTACTCCATAAGTCTTGGAAACATGATGCATGATAACTATATGCAAGGCTAAACAATTGAAGGCATAATATGGCTCTTTTAGCATAAAGCAAAGTTTATCCAGAATACCAATAGTAATTTCATAAAGCATCATTTGAACAAAATGTAATAGCATAGTAATTGAATTTGATATAACAATTAAAGCGGGTTCCATCTACCCGACCGGCTCCATCTCCAAACCATAACCCAAGAGTTCCATCTCTTCCTCGGATTCCCAAACCATCATTTTCCTTTGAAACAAAACCATAAAATCTACAATGTGCAAGCGCACCTGCTTTGCCCTTGACCGTGGGCACGGCTACTTAAGTAGTTTTAACTCGCAGAGTGTGTACACTTTACCCACAAGACATGATCGACTCTTGTTGCCATGCACTTAACACACTTCCTTTGGTGTGTCGGCAGAGAGATCATGACAAGGCCTTTACAATGCACAACCCCACTATTAACCTCGCGCTAAGGTTTCACCGTTAGGGTTCTAGCCGCCAAAGATCTGAAGCCCTCTTGCGCCGCCAACATCCGCACTCACCAACCGGCGGTTAATAATGAGACGCACAAATTATTTAGCCAGTCGTACCCATATAGACTTGTGGTTGTACGGTAGTGCTCGGTCCATGGTAACACACGCTTGGTCCTTAATTGACTAGGCGAACATTCACATACCAAGGTCTCGTGCTTTCGCACCCGCCAAACATCCATCCGCCCGGTCTAAACCATTTCCACTTTAATTCATTTAAATCACAGCAGCAACACCAATTGCCGCAATCTCACAAATAAGTTTAAACAACATTTGAAATGATTCCCATATTGGCACAATATCAAACGCTTAAGTTTGGACTAAGCAATTCTACCGCTCCATGCTAATCTACTGGATATCACCAAATAAAGTAGCTAGTATATATATCATCTAGGGTGTCAAAGGTTCGACGTGATCAATTACAATGAGGGTATAACAAACTGGAATTTAACTATACTCTAAAACTGCATTTAAAGTACATTGCGTAAAGTAAGCATGCATAATTTAAAAACAACATATCATTTTCGTAAAATTTGGGATCAATATGTTCAAAGAAGACTTGCCTTCACGCCTCTTGCTGGTTCTACCTCGATCGTTGATTCGATCGATCTTATCGCGTGCGCCTACACGCTAAACGAGGCAAATAAATAAAACAAATTCAAATAAAATTCAAAAATTGAAAATAATGGTACTGGAAGATAGATCTTGAATTTAGATGAATTTAGAATTTTGAATCACTCGAATCGAGCTCGAACGAAGGAGAACGGCTCTGGAAGATTTCGCATCGTAAAATCGAGAAAAATCGAGAGGTCGACACGTGGCAGCACGTGATTGGCTGGAATTTCGGGTTTCGGAAAATCGAAAAGGAAAAGAAACTCCGCCGACACGTGGGGCCCACATGTCGCTGGCTTGGTCCACGAAGAACCGGAAGCACCGAGGCGGAGAGAAGCCGACGCAGACCGGCCGAGGTGGCGAGCCACGCCGCGGATAGGGCGAGACGTGGCGTACACGCCACCGCCACGAGGCGGCCGACGCGCACCGCACGGAGCCGAGGCGGCGCCGATGCGGCCGAGGCGGATCGACGCGACGCCGACGCGGCGCGAGGTGGCGCAGAGCGACGACGCGTGGCGTCGCGTCGCGCCGCCGCGGACGCCAGAGGCACAGCGCAGCTGGGGCGGAGCGGCTCACCGAGCGGAAGAAGAAGGCGACGGCACGGGCAAATTGCGATGGATCCGGGCGGGCGTAGGGCAAAGGAGAGAGGAGACGCGGGACCTCTGCGAGACCAAACGAGGCGACGAGGCTCACCGGAGAGGAAGAAAAGCGCGAGACGGCTCGGGGCGCAGCGCGATTTCGACGAGCTCGCGGGGACGGCGGCGTCTCAGCGACGAGGAAAGGAGCGGCGGATGCGGCGCGAGGAGGCGAACCTCGAAGGGGTCCACGAGGCTTTAAATAGCCTCGGAGGCGGGCGTACGGACGCCAAAACGGCGCGATTCGATTAGGGTTTCAAGCGGCGGCGGGCAGCAGCGCGGCCAGATCCTCGCCGCCCGACGTGGCGCAGCGATCGGCGATCGACGCGAGCGGGCCGGTCAGTGGCCGGAAAAGCGAGCGGCCGGCGAAGGAGATGGGCCGAAGCAAGCGAGGAAAATGGGCCGAGAAAGGATTCGCCCAAGAAAGGATTTTTGAATTAGAAATCATTTTCCGAATTAAAGAAATTCCAAATTCAAATAAAAGCAAATAAATTCAAATAAATATCAAATAAATTCAAAAATCTCCAAAAATACAGAAAAATTCCTTGCAAAGACAATGAACCCAAAAAAACTGAAAATCAAATGTTTGATGGATAGATTAGCTAAATTAAATCCTTTTATAAATAGAAAATTTTATTAAGTCAAATTAATTCAAAGAAATGCAAATGGTGAATTTTGAAACTTAAACATTCAAATCCAAATTTTGGAATGTTACAGTATCCGCTTAAGAGTCACGAGAGAACAAGTTGCACAAGAAGACGAGTACATACATTGTCCATGCATTGATTGCAAGAATGAGAAAATGTTTTCAGACAAAGAGCACATCCACTTGCACTTGATTTGAAGAGGTTTTGTACTTGGCTATACACGTTGGACAAGTCACGGTGAAGAGGAAAATATACATGAAGGTGATAACGTATTGGATGATGGAGAAGGCATTATGGCAGCTGACATCAGTTATGGATCTAATGAGGATAGGTTGGACATAGATGACGATAATAATCTTGCTCAGATGTTGCGCGATGCAGAAGGGAACTACACTAGTCAGAGAGAGTTTAATCAATTCAAGGGTTTGTTGGACGACTCGGACACACCTTTGTTCTCGGATTGCAAGGAGGAATACACAAAGTTACACACCGTGCTTTCACTTCTAAAATTGAAGGCAAGCAATGGTTGGTCCGATAAAAGTTTCACGGCGCTATTACATCTCTTAGCGGACATGCTTCCAAATGGAAACGTATTGCCGATAACCACTTATTTAGCTAAGAAGGTTGTATGTCCATTGGGATTGGAAGTAGAAAGAATACATGCATGTCCAAATGATTGTATACTCTATCGCAAAGAGTATACAGACATGCATGTATGTCCGGTGTGCAAATCATCGCGATACAAGCGTAAAGGCCATGACAGCGAGGGCACCGTGGTGAAGAGGGCTGAGAAGGAAATGGAAATGATGAAGGAAAGGGTTCTGCGAGAAATACAAGGCACCATTGAAGAACAAGTTGAACGACAAGTACAACAAGCCTTGAGTCAGTCGCAGCCCACAACGTTTTCTCGATCCTACAGTCGTCGCAGCGAGCTTGCGCGTCCCACGCCATTGGCGGCGGACAACAACCATTATCCCGTGGACGACATACGAGACCCCACACTGTCGACTCAACGTGCCGTGATGAACATATTTATGCAGTACCACAGAGTAGTCTATCCGCGCCAAGAAGGGTATCCCGCACAATACCCGATAGCGCCAGGTTATGCAAAGGTCCAAGTGGACACGGTATTTGCACAGTTTGTTGAGATCGGACTGGAAAAACCCGCCAATGATGAGATAACTACTCTAGGAAGTGCCGTCCACTCATTCATCCAATGGCGCAAGCGTGACATCGTCTTGGACCATACAGTACCATCCTCTCCTGCAGTACAATCCTCGCATCCGTCACCAGCACCTGAGAGTGAAACGGGGAAGAAGCAAAATGAGGTAGAAAAGAAATGCATTGAGGACCCCATAAAGATGGCCACTGTTAGTACTCCAAAGTAGAAACATATAACACCTGGTACTTCAAATGACAAACCTACAACCTCTGATCCCAAAAATTGGCACATTAGACAAGCTGTATCAGCCAGATCAGGCGAGGCCAGGTCCGAGTATGATGTCGTGCGACAAAAAAGTAAGGGCAAGGCGCAGTCTGATGACCAAGATGATCAACAAAGATTGAAATTCGAGGTAGGGAAGCCCTTGGTCACCGCTTCGAAGTTAAAAAGTCTAACACCTATGATGCAACGATTACATGCATGGTACTTAGATCGATCCAACCAAGACGTACTCCCAAAGATGATCACTGCAATTTTCCGTGAGGAACATTTTCACCATGAGGGCCATGGCTACTTCTTAATAGAATTCGATAACTTGCACAACTTGTTCTATCACGACGCCCTCGACATATCTTTTTTGAGATGCTGGTCACTGTAAGTGTCTAATATATCAATCTTGGCCTACATTCACGTAATACCGATAAATTTCATGTCTAACTAATTCGTTATATAGATACGAGATGATTGAAGTACGAAGAACCAAGGGGCCAGTGGGATTCCTCGACCCGGGAACGGTTTGCCAACATGAAATCAAAAGAGCACCAAAGGAGGTCGAGGAGTACGTATATAAAGTTTTGATTAAACTACAAGACAAGGTTTATACTTTTTCCATACAATTTTAAGTAAGTTGCTCACTAGCTAGTTAAATTACTCGTTTATTTCGTTATTTACTCTGATGTAAGGACTAATGACCGCATCATGCATGTGTATGTAGCTTCCATTGATTCTCGTAATAATTCATCCGTAAAAGAGCAAGATGTCGATCATGGATCCACCGGATAAACCTAAAAAGACTTTGAAGAGATGACACATTTAGTGAATGAGGCGTTCAAAAGATATTGTCAGAAGAGCTCGAGATACCGCCCATACCACAAATCCCTTACAATCCGTACGAAGTTTTCATGACGCACGAAAGGAATACTCTTATATCATATTTCATAGTAAATAGCTCCTTCGACGACATCTTAGTTCATTCGATTTTTGCAAAGTCACAAGCGGTAAAGGAACAAATTTATGTGGGTACTTCAGTGCCAAGACATGCGCAAAATCTTATCATGCACAATAAAAGACAATGACGTAGAGGTCACCATGCTGACATGACACATTGATTCACACCACTCAATTTCTATATTCTCTCTTAATTTTGTTTTTTATACTTACAACGCCTCAAGTTGTCTACGGTAGGATCGCTTCCTTCAAATCCAAGGCATTTAGGGCCACTCGCCTACTTCATCATGAAGGAAATAATCAACAAAATGGCGAGTTTTATGACGAAGACAACAACGATCCAAATCATCCATACTATTGTCCCAAATCACATGTCTTCAACCTCCAAGACCCGTAGGCTTCTAGTTTACCTCCACTAGTTTAGGCTTTTTACTTCAATTCTGCTTTCATTACAAAGTGTAAATAACTCTTTGTTCCTTTCAAATGAGAACCCCTTCTTTGCTAATGTCACTTCTTTTGTCGTTGGTTGTGGTAGTGTAGCATGTACTTTTGTCTTCTTCAGAACACACACATGCGAGTGACACTTCTAAATATACTTTACGAGTGTAGCATGTACTTTCGTCAATGCCACTTCTTTTCTTAGTGGTTGTGCTAGTGTAGCATGTACTTTCTCGAGTGAATCATGCTTTTCTTGCTTATCATGTCTGGTTTCTTCTTAGAAACAATTGCTCATCGTGGATCAAGTGCTTCACACACAAAAATAAATCTCAAAACCGAATAACTCTAGCATGGAGAAACTCATGGCTCAAGAACGTAGGACGCACTCTTCGATGGGCTTAGTGTCATGGTCATCGATGAAGATAAACATCATGCGAATTTGGCAAGGTTTATGCTCAGAACTCAAATTTTATGGTAAGCGCCATCAATTCCTGCCAAGAATCCATGTCTTGAGAATCATGCACAAGATGTAGGGAAGCTCTTAGTCACCGCTTGAAGTTAAAAAGTCTAACACCCATGATGCAGCGATTACATGCATGGTACATGGATCGATCCAACCAAGACGTACTCGAATGATGCGACCAAGACGCACTCCGAATGATGCATGGTACACCCATGATGCAGCGATTACATGCATGGCACAAGAATATGGCATTATCTACATGCTATCGCAAATCTCGTGAAAAAGCAATTCAGTAAGAACAATATCTTTTATATCCGAGTGGACACATCTTCATGCGTGTCGATGTGCAAATATAATTGCATCTAAGTTTCTTTTAGTCCGATTATCCAAAGAATAAATTAAATGCATGACCTAGGCTACTCCTATCACTATAGCACAACAAGATAAATCAAGAACTAAAATTAGTAAATGGTATGGTGTAAAGTCTGCTATCCCTTGTTCTTGTTTGCAATTATGGATCTTCCATTTTGAAAATCATATCAGATTCTGCTTGTTTGGTGCTATGTCCATTGAAAGACCAAAATTGTTATTTTTACCACACATGATGAGATATTTGTTTGATCGACCTCAAGTGGCTTCTTTTGTTTGTGTAGACAATAGATCGTAAATGAGATCAAGGGTGTGACAGGAGATGGACAACCAACACATCCTCGCAAATGAAAGAGAAGGAAGTCGTGTCATCTGTTGCGACAAGATTATCGACCTCTGTGGTCCCGGGATTGGATGCCAATGGCAAAACTCCACACAGAGGTATGTTATGGAAAACATATTCCTATCTAATTTCTATGTCAAGTAAAAGTATAATTTATTACCCCGATTAGTCCAAATTGTCTTACGTGAAACAATTGAATCATCATCTGTGGCTTGGAAAAGGCAAGTCTACATTGAAGGGATGTACCATGTGATTGCAATTTACAACATTAAGAAAGGAAATTTTGATTGAAGTGAGTGATAACATGAATGACATTTTAAGAATATCAACTTGGATAGAAGTCGGTGCTAGTATCCTCGCTCATCAATCTGAACGGATAATCCAGATCATGAGCAAGACACCATTCCATGTTAGCACATATGATCCGGGTCAGATCCGGTTATGTTGGCTACTTGTTCCATTAGCGAGCATTGTCATACCTTAATAAATAGCTTATTTGCAGTGTATATATGGTAATATGTCAAAACTATCATATAAAGGAATGCAATTTTGGGCTGTGTGCTATAAAATCATTAGCAAATGCATTACTTTGATTGCTAGCACGTAGTTTCGTAATGTTGTAAATTGCAATCACAGTAGTTTCTTAATGTTGTAAATATCTAGACCTTCCATTTTTAGAGTGGGTTGATCATTTGTTTGGTTTGTTACCAGACCCACAAAGTTAGCTTTGGTTTTTTTTTGACATGAAGATGGTGATTTCTTTTCTTTTAGACCTCGAGAGTGCCTAAAGAATTTGGGAAGCTAGTTTTAATTTGACCCCTTATGCTACAGATATATTATTTTCATCCGCTGGTCATTGATTATTTATTGTTTCTTTCCATAAATTCAGAACTTCTATCAGTACCCCTTTTTCTGAGTATCTCCTTTTCTTAGCAATGGGTTGATTTCATTTTGGAAGCGGTGCACATGGAAGAGTTGAGTGGTTTTCAGTTCCTTGAAGTTGCCAAAGAGTTGCATAAAAACCTTCAAGTGATTAGTAAGTAGATAGAATCTTAGCTATTTTGTGTTATCTCCAAGTCTTCTATGCCCAGTATCCAGTTTTCATCTCTCTTGTATGTGACAGTTTTTATAAAATGATTATGCTAATAAATCTTACATTTGAACTAGTGATGTCAACTGAAACAACAATGTACATAAATCTCGCATGGCTAACGCTGCTCGAGGCTAGCCACAAATGCCGCTTTTTATTTTCGTGTGGATTATCGCGGTTTTAGCCAAAACCGCTCTGACGTAATATCGCGACGGTTCTATCAAAAAATCGCCACGCGATAATAGTCCTACTAGTGACGGTTTTATATACAACCGCCATCGATAGTTTTATCGATGGCGATTGAGCCAAAACCGCCACTAATCATCCAAGTATCAGTGGCGGTTTTTGGGATAGAACCGCTACTGATATTTGAGTATCAGTGGCGGTTCTATTAAAAAACTGCCACTGATAGGACTATTATTAGTGGTGGTTTTTGGCTCGAACCGCCACTGATACCTGAATATCAGTGGTTGTTCTAGCCAAAAACCGCCACAGATAGTGTTATTTGTGGCGGTTATAGAGCCACCACTGATAATCCTCAATTATCAGTGGCACTAAATCTGTGGCGGTTCAAAAACCGTCACTGATGGCAGTTATGAATCGCCGCTGATGGCCTTTTTCAAGGTAGTGTCAGCGACAGGAATTAAGAAAGGAGATAGCAACTGCGAGGACTAAACCGTTGGGCTTTTAATTGCTACTTAGCTACCGTGAAGACAGAGATGTGTTACGTGTGGACCGTGTTCTCAAAAGTCAAAATGTATCCTGTAAAATCATGTGCTGAAAAATTGGTTTAGTAATAAAATTGACATTGCAAAGTGGTTGTGTTCATGGTATGTGATGTGCTTTTGCATTTGCTATTTCAGATGATTGATTGATATGCTTGTGATAGCATGGTAATAGTTTTGCTTGATACGATGCGCTCGTGTGAGTGGTTGCATGGATTGATCTTGAGACAAGTCGTGGACTTATGCTCGTACACTGTTTTGTGTTTGTTCATGTGCAGGTGTTGCTTGAGGGCGAACATGGTCGATGACGGGACTGGAACTAGGTTCGTGGATGAACTGAGGTTCGGGACTAGGTTCATGGAGGAATCGAGGTCTTGGTGGTCAAGGATGTCATACAGGACGTTCGGGCTAGAGAACGGTGCACATGAAGGCTAGTTAGTCACGTGAGTGCGGCAGGTGGGCCGTACACGTGCAGTTGTAATTGTTTGGGGCAGTTTGCATGTATTGGACCATGTTGAGCTAGGTGGATATGCATGCGAACTGTTGCTCATTATAAATAGGAGATAGATGTCTCCCGTTTAAGTGAGAGAGCTGAGTATTAGGGTTTGTACTCTTTTGTTTGGAGTACTGTAATCAGACTAGATAAAAAGAAATAAAAATCAATTTCTTCTTCCAGAGCTTTGCATCGCGGCCGGATTGCTTGGCGACTAGATAATTTTTGCGACGAGAGTGCACTTCCTGCGCCTGATAGTTCTTTGGCTTGAGGTGTTTTCCTGGCGGTCGTGATTCTCTAGCGCTTGCACCTCCTGCGGCTGGAAGTTCCTCACGGCCAGAAAATTCCTAGCGCTGCAGGACATCAAGCGACTAAAGCGAGGGAATTTCTGCGCTACAGTAGCCGTGATGCTACAGTGATTCACGAAGCTACAGCACTTCATCGCAATTCTCGGATCACTGTCCTTGCGTGGTTTGCTACAGTATTCTGGTTTTTTGAGTTTGGTTGCCCGGTTTCCGTTTAGTAGATTGATTTATTGTCTCTCTTGATACAACGAGTTTAATCTTGATTTGATCCATCCAAACCTTTCTAGGGCATTAATTTAGTATTCCTCAAAGTTTTGTTGGTTAATCTTTTGTAGATTTTAATTAATCACGAAATTAGGGTTTGCTTGATTCTCGTCATAATCTGTCACAGCAAGTTTGAGGGATTTATAACTTTTGATCCGTAGATCCGATCGAGCTGATTCTTTTTTTGTTAGATGCTTATTGGAATATAGTTTCTTCCGTTAAAATTGCAGATCAATCCGACAGTTGGATCTTTAGAAATTCGCGATTTACCGAACATATCTACTCTGTTTTGTTGAATACGAAACAATTCTTTGAGTCCGAATTGGGGTGGATTTTTAGTAGATAAAAAATTTGATTTTAGCTTCCGCGCAATCATTCACCCCCTCTCTGATTGCTTAGTGTATATCGATCCTACATATCCTCTCCATTCATGTCCATTTCGCTAGTCTTCCAGTCAAAGAACAGGTGGTTGATAATCATGTCTGAACAAAGAGTATTTCGCGTCAGATACGTAAATTCCTATCACCCCTTCTCTAGGTGAGAGAGGTTTCCCAATGGAGACGCTCTTCGCTGCAATCGTAGGCGAACTTGCCAGCAGATCAGTCTCCTTCTTGATCGACAAGTACTTAAAGCCGCCGGCGCCGTCCAAGGTGGAGAGCCTGCGGGGACTACAGGGGATGCTGCTTCGGCTTCGCGTGACCGTCGAGGAGGCCGAGGGGAGGCACATCACAAGCCATGCCATGCTTCAACAACTGAACATTCTGAGAGAAGAGATGTACAGAGGCTGCTACGTGCTCGACACCTTCAGACGCCAAGCACATGAAGAAGAAGACATGGCCGAAGGTCATGAAGTGAGTGACTCCTTAGCCCTGTCAAAATTCAATCCTGCCAAGCGCATTCGTTTATATGCTATTTGCTTATGTAATAAAGAAAGACTTATTTATGTATCTACTCTTTGGTTACCTTCGAGTCTTCTTTATATAATAAAGAACCCCCGGCAAACAATTTGAGTGTCCCTATGAATTATTAAAAGTTGGAAAGAGTACAGTTGATGAGCATGTTCGCTGTGAAGAAAGGGTGCTTAGCCAATTTTCTTGTATTATTTTTTGTAGTGAGAATGATTTTAGACAAGAAAAACCAGACACCCTAAGAGACCGAGGAGTAATCAAACATCAATGTAGCCCAAACAGTTTCAAGAAGTTTTAGTGAGTTTTAACAGGTTCTATCAAGTTTCATCGGGAAAATAAACAAAGAGCGAATCACCCACATGCTCACCTACGGCCACCGTCCTACCCTTGTTACTCGCCAGCACCATTGGCTCCTCCCCTTGCTTGTGAAAGGAGTGAAGATAGAGCTCGAAGTTGCTAGTGACACACGCAGTGGCAAAGTGGAGCCACAAGGCGACGTGGGCAGAGTCGGTGTTGGGTGACCCAAATGAGGAGGTAGGTAAGGGTCAAGCGATTTGACGGATCCTATTGCCAGCAATGCAAAAGACGATTGGATCTGTAGATCAAGTCGTTGGCTTCCTTCTCCCACCATGTCGGTATCCACCCTCTTCTGCCTACTACAGCAACTCTGTATTGCCGATCGCCACCTACCAGGCTCTGATAGATGTCCGCTCTACGACCCAGATGAGGAGGCAGGAGAGAGTCATGGGATCTAGAGGATCCCGTCACCGTCGACGAGGAAGACGAACCGAATACGGTGAAACCCGTCACTCCCCCCCCCAACATGCTAGCTCTGCCATGCTGGTAGCCGCCCTCTTCCGCCCACCACACTTCCTCCCTATAGTGCCGGTCACGGCGACCGTGAAGGTTGATGGTTGCTCCGTAGGGTTACATATATTTTCTCAAATCATAATCAGGAGTCTATCTGACATGGTCTCAAAGTTTGGAACTACAAAATCTCACCGTCTAAATTTTTTGTCTTCAAGGTGCTTGTGTTTGGAAGCTCGGATCCCGAAGACCAACCGAAGCTAGCATCCATCGCAATGGAGATATTTGAGGAGTATTTTGGCCAAGAGAAATCTCAGGAATTCACTGGGCCTTTCATGGATACAAGCAGCATGCCTTACTTTCTTAGAGCTAATGATGGCCCACTGCATTGGCGAAGGTTTCTTGAATGCTTCAAAATAGTAATCAAATACAGGAGCTGATTCTTGTATTTGATTAGTGGAATGCAGTTTATCAAACCAAATAGTAATCCATGAACATCACTCAGAAGGATATCAAGTAAAATATCTCTTCCACATGGACGGTGCTCTTGGCTCGACGTGAGCGTATTTCTGGTCAATGTTGACTAGAAAGCTATTAACGTGTTTAGTAGGCAGATCGGAGGGCTAAGTAACCCTGTCAACTAAAACCACTAGGTCCAGCCACTTATCTGGAAGGAAGGAAGACATATATGTTAGGTGTCGAATCTAATCTGCACATTTTTCTTCACAGCTTACATTTCAACCGTGGTGAAAAGAAATCAAAAAAGGAAGGAAAAAAATATATAATAGTCTGCTTCCCCACGCTTAGAGAAACACGCAAACTTGAAACCAGTCAAAGACTTCACACTGGCCATGCGAGATTTCGAGTGCATCACCAACAATTCTAAGGGCTATGCGTAGAAAAGGACTTCGATCAGTTCAGTGGCACAGAGCAAAGGCCCCAATGCTCAGTAATTCATTAGGTGAGTCCTCTAAAAAGTTTCAGATTACATGGTTTCTTCTCTCAGCTCTTGGTGATTGATCCATTGAAGCACCTACCTGTAAGGACTAAGGATTAGGAGATCCAGGACCCCCAACATCTATGGAGATGATTGTGTCTGCAATTATGGGTGAACTTGCCGGTAGATCCATATCTTTCCTTATCGAAAAATTCTTGAAGCCGATTGCTCCATCCATGGAGGAGAGACTGCACGGCCTGCAACGGCTGCTGCTACGAGTTCGTGTCATCGTCGAGGAGGCAGAGGAACGGCACGTCAGGAACCAAGCTATGTTGCAGCAGCTGAACACACTGAGGAAGGAGATGTACAGAGGGTATTACACGCTTGACAGCTTCAGATGCCGAGCACACGAAGAAGACAAGGTAAAAGATCATGAAGTGAGTCACTCTTTTGCCCCATCTAAGTTCAATCCTTCCAAGCGTGTATGTTTCTGTAGTGGCAGTAGTCAGAGTGTACACGGGCTTCTAGAGCAAGTTCTTGGCAGCCTAGAACATACTATTGGAGGTCTGAGTGAGTTTGTCATGTTCCTAAATAGATGTCCTCGTCTGCACCGCCAGCCGTACAGCATGTATTTGCTTTTGAACAAGTGCATGTTCAGCCGCCAATTCGAGATGGAACACACCATAAATTTCCTGTTGCAAGCGGAGACTCCCGGTGCTCAAAATCCGGGTGTTCTGCCGATCATTGGTCCAGGAAAAGTTGGAAAGAGCACCCTAATCGAGCATGCTTGCAACGATGAAAGGGTGCGTAGCCACTTCTCTCAAATTTTGTGTTTTAGTGGAGATGACCTTAAAGATGGAAGTGCAGTGACTCTAAGAGATGGAGGTATAGTCAAGCATCAAAACCGTAACGTGGATGGAGAAAGGACATTGATCGTCATTGAACTAGATGGGGATATTGACGAGTGTGTGTGGGAAAGGTTGTATTCAGCTTCAAAAGGTCGCCTTGCAAGTGGTAGTAAAATTATAGTAGCAAGTCGATCTGAAAAAATTGCGAGTTTTGGAACTGCACAAGCCCTTAGAGTACGATTCTTTACTCCAGAAGAATACTGGTACTTCTTCAAGGTGCGTACGTTTGGAAGTATGGATGCGGAGGAGCACCCAAAATTGGCATCAATAGCCATGGACATGGCCAGGGAGATGAATGGGTGTTTCATGGGTGCAACCGTCTGGAGTGGACTACTGGATGCAAATTTTAATCTCCATTTCTGGAGCATGGCTCTTGCAAGCCTCAGAGAATTCAAGCAAAAGAACCTCCTACTGCATGGGGCAGATAAGTTTGCTGATCCTTGGCAAGTGGTGGAACCAGTATATCTTAGAAGAGTAAACAGAGCTTCTTCTGAATATCTTATGATTCTTGATGACTATCAGATAGGTTCTGCGCAGACCTTGGCTCAAAGTGAAGCAGAATGTTCCAAGATGAGTGTGCAAGATCTTTTATATCGAAGTGTGTGGCCTCAAGGGAAATTCAAGGTACTTGCATGGAGATCTCACCTGCCACCTTACTACAACTACATGTTTACCTGTGAGATACGGAGGCCACAGCGTATGGTCGCCGGGAAGAAGCGCTTTCAGAAGAATAATTAGTAGCTGACAATCCTTGTATATTTATGGAAGCTTAGCAGGCGACCTTAGTATCTTCGAATCTGATGTATGATGACATATCTGTAATTTAGAAGCTGAACATTTGTGAAATGAAAACATTCTACTCATCTTCTCAGAAAGAGCAAGAATGTTCTCCTAGTGTATATTTCTCCAGCAACATACAGAGGAAGTACGAGCTGGAATAAATTTGTGGAACTGTGAGAAGGCCTACTACGGCCTCCCACCCCGCATGGGCACTCCACGTTCCCCACCCGAACTAGGGCCAATCGATGAAAGCAGGCAGCTACGAGAGCTGGGACCGAGCGGTGCGCACCTGAGAAGCCCTAGGCGAGCGGCGGCCGTGCAGCATGACGAGGAGGGGAGGGGACGAGGGCCGCCGAGCGGAGAAGCCATCGCTATGGGCCGCGCCGCCGCGGGCGGGCTGCGCCTGCGATCTGCCGATT
This sequence comes from Otatea glauca, assembly GCA_036346275.1. Taxonomy (NCBI): domain Eukaryota; kingdom Viridiplantae; phylum Streptophyta; class Magnoliopsida; order Poales; family Poaceae; genus Otatea; species Otatea glauca. The sequence goes on from CM070723.1 coordinate 54,743,492, forward strand.
TGGGCGGCTGAAGACAGAGGGCAGACTGGCTGCAGCGCCGACAGCTGGTTGTATATTTATCAATTCTTTGATTCTTTAATTGATTCTTTGCTCCTTACTTCTTTTATTCTTTACTAGCATATAGCCATATATTGGTATATATTGTACATTTGGTATTTAGTAAGAGTATGACTAGAGCATAGTATACCGTGCAGCGACATTTGGACGGGATATGTTGGCATCGTTGATCTGTTTTAATCGGACAATCTCACGTGTGCCTTCCTTGTTGAGTCCGCATAGCCCGTTACCTCTGTCGGCCAGCATGAGGCCCCCTTGTCGTCCTCCTAAGCACGACAGCCTATCGTCATCCGCAAGCGCGAGCGAGGCCATTATTGATGCTCTCCTCTGTGGGCGGGCAGCCAGTTGTTGTCATCCACCATGTGCAAGTTTCATCAAGATTTGTAGTGTGCTTATAAGTTTCATAACGTTTCACATATAGGTTTCATCAAAGATAACACTATGAAACTTGATGGATCTAATTTGGAAAAAAATCATGAAACCTAAGTGTGGAACGTTGTGAAACTTGTAACTGAAACGTCGTGAAACTTCGCCTACACTGGTGAAACTTACTGAAACTTAGCTTGCACTAGTGAAACTTCGCCTACATGTAGGTTTCACAGATAGGTTTTACTCGGAAGTGTTTTTGCACATTTTTCACGAGGTTTATAGCTAGGTTTCATGATGGTTCAACTTCAAAAAAACAACTTCAAAAGTTTTAGAGAGATTCACCGAGTTTAAAAACTGAATAAAATCTATCGAAACTTAGTCGTGAGAGCTATTAAGAGCTGAAGAAACTAACACTACTACAGAATTATACATCAGAATCGGTTCTTTTTTGGCATTACAGTCGGTTCTAGTAGCGATACGATGTCTTTAGATAGTGATGAGGTGGAGCTATCAGAGTCGGTTTTGGGCCCGATTGTGATAAAACCTCATTAGAATCGGTTCTTTGACGGAAACGATTGTGATGACCCCTTCATTAGAATCGGTTTTTTCAAGAAAGCGATTGTGATGACCTCGTCATTAGAATCGGTTTTTTCAAGAAAGCGATTGTGATGACCTCGTCATTAGAATCGGTTTTTTCAAGAAAGCAATTGTGATGATCCCCTCATTAGAATCGGTTCTTGTGTGGAACCGATTCTAATGAGGGCATCATCACAATCGCTTCCTTGGAAAAACCGATTCTAATGAGTGGGTCATCACAATCGCTTCTCTTAAAGAACCGATTCTATTGGTGTGGTCATTACAATCGCTTTCTTAAAGAACCGATTCTGATAATAAGTCATCAGAATCAGTTCCATATAAGAACCGATTCTAATGATGGGTATCACAATCGCTTTCTTCAAAAAACCGATTCTGATGAGACGTCATCAGAATCGGTTATATACATTAGAACCGATTCCAATTATGTGGTTATCAGAATTAGTTCGACGTAAGAACCGATTCTGATGACCCATTGGGGTGTGCCATTTTTGCAAATTCTCAAAAAAAAAGCACAGATTAAATAGTATGCACAATATATATCATCACATTCGCAATACAGAACACAGAATACATATATCACATTCACAGAACACAAACACTTTAATTACAACATATATATCATAGTTGTTCACAATATACAACACAAACATGCTTAACAATCAGTACACTTCCTCTGATACATATCACATTGACATATATTATTAATATTGTTTACATATGGATTAGTAGGATGCTTCAGGATCTCTAAACCTACCATCCTCTGATATAACTTCTAGCCAGTACCACTAGCATAAGTGGTCTTTCCAAGCTCCTTGGCAGCTTGTCTTGAATATAAATATGCTCCAGTACAAAGAGTATGATACACCAATTAGCGTAATTACAAACTGAAGCACTAAAAGAAATATATATTTTGGTTAGCATATTTTTTAATACAGATACAATATAACCACATCAAGCATACTTAGTCGCAATCTGACAATGAAGTCATCAGCCCCTAGTTTGAAGACTGATGTTCAGCAAGAGAATTGTCATGCACAAAGAACTCAGCTACTCACATTATTATGTAATGTTGGAGCTTCTCTACTTTATCATATATGGAGGCTTGCCACGGTTTGAAGTACAAGGAAGTTGTTAAAGCATTAAAAGGCTAAAATGCATGTAGACTGATGTTTCACATGTGAAGTGTAATGCACAGGCAAAACATGAACCCAAAAAGACAAATATAACATTCTAACATTCAACTTTCTTTGTTTTGTTGAGTATGAAGGCTTTCCAGAGATTGAAGACTTCCCCTTCCCATCATAATATTTAACAAAACAATATGAGAAATTAGGGATCCAACTGGAATTATTAAAAATACAGTGCCAAACGTTGGTTTATGGACCTTTGTGCAACCTAATGTAAAACCTGTTAGAAAAAAAGAAGTGTAAGGACGACAAAAGTGGAACCATTCCCAAATATTATCTCTAATTTCTCCCTGTGTTTTGGCTTCTAGTGGCAGGAGACCATTGTGCTGAAAAACAATTTCACTAGTATTAAAGTATAAACCAACAAAATGCCCATAACTTGCTTGTAGTGTATATAGTTGAAACCTACAAGTGGATCATAGTCTTCTATGCAAAAGAAATATTTCTGAATTTGCAATCAAGAATGAGCATATGTCAGGCACAGTAGGATGCCCAAAAATCATTCTGTTAAAAGGGTCATACTCGCATTTTCTCTTGCAACTTCCTTGTATCAATCTGCTCCTCCTCACTAAATATATCAGGTGAAGTCATGGATGTCCCTCTCTCCCTTCATCTGTTGGATCATGATTTCCTCTTCATAATTTAGACCACTACCAACTGATGTGATCTCCCATAAAATTTGATCACCCATTAAAACCTCCTTTGCTTTGTAATGCAAGAGGATCCGGTTGCTTAAAATTAGTAGCAGCATACATGTAATCAATTTAAAATTCATGTTCATGTAATCAAATTTGAATTCATGATCTCAGCTGTAATCAAACGAGATTTTACTGAGATCTCAGCTGTCGAAAGAAAGCATGGAAAGAAAAAATTGAATGGACAGGAAAACGAATAGCGACGCTACTTTGTCTCGTTGCAAGAATAAGCGAAATGGGCGAGGAACCGAAGAACGCGGTGCGAGAGGAGGGAAGTAAGGAGAGAGGGGAACCAACTTGGCGGGGTGGGGCGGCGGGCGTCGAGGCGAGGTGGCGGGGTGTCGGGCGGGCGGCGGGGCGAGGTGGCGGGTGTCGGGCGGCGCGCGTCGGCAAGGCGTCAGCCGAGCGGCGGGCCGGGCGGTGGCGTCCGTCCGGCCGGGCAAAGCGTCGATCGGGAGCTAGCTAGGGTTAAGCGATGGAGGCTGCGCGTGCGAATATAGCTAGGCTGCTCGTGGGAGTGAAAAATGGGGATAAAATCTCGATCAGTGTCGCTTTTGTAAAAACCGATACTGATGCTTAGCATTAGTATCGCTTTTGTAAGAAAACCGACACTGATGTTAGTCATCAGTATCGTTTTTTTTAAAGAAACCCGACACTAATGTTAGTCATCAGTATCACTTTTTTAAATAAAACCGACACTGATACATAATTATCTCTATCGGTTCTCAGGAAAAACCGACACAAATGTAGTTCATTGCACTATTGCCTTTGCAGATAAACCATGAAGTCTAAAATTTCAGAATTAGATAACTTTTGCAAATATCGTTGGAATTATTTGAAATTTTTCAGAAATATATTTTGAGATACTACAAATCTTTTCAAAAAAGAATTTTGCAAAAAAGAGTTAGCATTGAAAAAAGATGCCAAAATTTACTTTCTAGGCATGAATTTTCCTTAAATAGTTAAAAAGTCAAAACTTTCTCAAATGAAGTCCAAGTTTTTTAAAAATTTTCAAAAATGATTTCATATAGCTTAGCTGTTCTCCTTAAAGAATTGCTCACATTTTGAAGAAAACTGCAAATGAGGGCAAAAAGAGGGGAATCTCCTCAAGATAGGGTTTAAAATTTGCCCTCTTAATACCCACCCATGAGGACTTCAAATTTTCTCACCCAAGTATTCCTTCCAACCACACAATATGGACTGTTTTCTTGGGTGGCGGCGGAGAAATCTCCTCTAGAGCAACAACAGAGAAGGGTTCAGCGCTAGTGGTTTATAAGACCTAGCGAGGCACATCAGAATCGGTTCTTTTCGAGAAGCGATAGTAATGTGCACGGTCATCACTATCGGTTCTTTTTATAGAAGCGATAGTGATGAGCACATGCACATCAGAATCGGTTTTTGTCAAGAAGCGATAGTAATGTGCACGGTCATCACTATCGGTTCTTTTTATAGAAGCGATAGTGATGAGCACATGCACATCAGAATCGGTTCTTTTGGAGAAGCAATAGTGATGTGCACGGTCATCACTATCGGTTCTTTTTATAGAAACGATAGTGATGAGCATGTGCACATCAGAATCGGTTCTTTTGGAGAAGCGATAGTGATGTGCACGGTCATCAGTATCGGTTCTTTCTATAGAAGCGATAGTGATGATCACGTGCACATCACTATCGCTTCTTTTCTTAGAACCGATAGCGATGTATATGCACATCACTATCGCTTCTATCAAAAGAACCGATAGTAATGTGGATGTGATCATCACTATCACTTCTTTTGTTGGAACCGATAGTGATGACCGTGCACATCACTATCGCTTTTTAGTTAAGAACCGATTGTGATATGCCCAGTGCTACATCACAATCACTTATAATCTCAGAACCGATAGTGATTATTACTAACACCCCTCCGAAGTTATTTATCACAATCATTTTTTCCTAAAAACTTAAGAACCGACACAGATAAAGCAATAGTGATGTGCCATTCTGTAGTAGTGTAAATTAGGTTGATGGAACACTTTGAAACATACTGAAACTTATCTGTGAAATATCATAAAACGTCGTGAAACATATCTGTGAACCTCCTGAATCTCAATAATCCTAATGAAACTTAATTATAAAACCTATCTAAAAACGTCATATAACTTATCCATACCCTCGTAACAACTCACGAAACCATGTGAAACTTTATCACGAAACATAGTAAAACCTAAATGTAACCCATTGAAACTTAGTAGTGAAAGCTATTGAGAGCTAAAGAAACTAAATTATGTTGATGGAACACTATTAAACCTAATGAAACTTATATGTGAAGCATCATGAAACATATCCGTGAAACCTAATAAAACTTAGCCATGAACCTTGTGAAACTTTTGGAAACCTAATGAAACTTAGCAAAATAAACTTATTGAAACCTTTTTGAAACATAAAATTGGAAACTTCTGAAACTTGATAAAACATATTCATAACAATGTAACACTATGAAAATGGAGATCACCTATCCGCGACAGCCGCTCAACAGCAACTAAAAAGTGTCATAAAACGATAGTATCACTTAATTCCAGATTTATCTATCATACCATACCAAACGTCAGTTCAAATAAACCAAGCCATCAGTGTGAAGCACCAACTGGCAATGCAACACAAAATCCATTTACCACTACAAAATGGCATCGACGAAAAGGATCCCCCAGGGCTTGAACGTGCGTCACGTGAGGGTGCTGAGGAGGTAGGTGGCAGTGAAGCCAGAGGCAGAGAGGCCTAAGAGGAGCACCGTCCAGTCGGCTACGAAGATAGCTAGGTTGCTCCACGAAGATAACAAATATATTCCATAAAATCACATGAAACTCCCATGCATGAATAGGAGCGAACACGAAATGAATCCTGTGTTGCAAGCGAACGCAGGAGGTGTGTCATCACATACATGAGCGATAGATGTGCGTACATAGAGATATATGATATGTACACTACATACATAAGTACATGTGCTGGGAGCGGACGTAGCAGGCGACGTTGCGAAACAACTCGGGTAGGAGGCCGGGGTCGTCGCACATGCATCAGACGGTGGCTGGTGCCTGCGGCAAGCCGCCTACACCGACGACGGAGACCAGCTTGTTGCTTCCCATGGATCGATGGATGCTCGGCAATCTCAGATGGATTGGTAAAGCTAAGGCATGAAATCGATCGATGGGATCAGAAGGCTTTTCTTCTGTGCGACGATCAATGTTATTTGTTGGAAAACTTCTAGCTACCTTTGTGCAGTCTTCACACATCACAAGATCTCGTGGAAGCTGAGGAGGAGGAGGGGCGAGCGGGAAGGGAGGAGACGAGGCTATATCGTTGGAAAGCATGGGAACAGTACACTGTTTCCTAGTATTTCTGTTAGTAATATACTGGTATATATTGTACGCTTATAATATGTAGGCATATAGACTTTCCAGTTTGATATATAATATGTACGCTGAAAATTATTCGGGCCGGCAAGACGTCAACTCTGGAGCGAATGGAGAGAAGGATTCTGCTAGGACTAGACCTGGCATTGGGTTGGTCTTTTTGGGCTAGCACGTGACATGACAGGCACGGCACGACATACATGCGCATGAGTCAGGCCTCGCGGTCAGGCACGATGGGAGGCAAGGCACGGCATGAAACAGGTCCGATGAGCCCGATGCAGGCATGGCACTTGACAAGACGCTCTGCCGCGACATTGCATCATGCTGTGGCTCGCCCTACGTCTAGTGCATTTTGCGGTCCTCGCATACGGAGAAAGGAGAGACAACGAAAATGTTAAAAGGTAGAGAATTAAGACTGGAAAGTACATACTCCGATATCAAGCACGCGCACCAAGTCACTCCGCACTGGGTACCTCACACTAGGTGTAAGGTTTCTAACGAGACAGTAACTCTATACCTGATAAAAAATAACTAAAATTTAATTCTTTTTCCTCAATACTTGTGTCCACTGCCTCAGCCCCGTGCATTCCCAACTCCTTTCCTCTCATCGTAATGGTGTAAATAGGCCGGATCTAGACCTACATGGTACGAAGCCAATATAAAAAGCAAATAGACTGTGCCTAGACTCACCGAAGACGAGCTCGACCAGCACGGTATGGCACGGTGGCCCAACCGAGCCACATGGGCACAGCATGGTTTAGGCATGCGGCTCACGGACATAATACCAGGGATGTCCGGCGAGTGGACAAAAGAAGTTGACTAATCAACCCTCCACTTTCACTGTCTCCTGGGCCCAACCCACACGTACGAACCCTCTAGCAGCATTGCAGCAACGGATCATCCCCTGCATGCCATCTATACCCCTTTATAATGCACCTAAACATTCTTTTCTATGTCCACCCTAAATAATACACCCCATTAGAGATGGCCCAACCTTCATGCACCCAGCGAAACGTCCCCAGAAACTTGCCTCCATCAAAATTAACCTCTCAGATCTTTCCTCAGCTTTACTCACCCACATTCGATGGCCATTGTTTAATGTGTCTAATTCATCCCTGTGGCCCACAACAGATCTCCCTCCACCTCCAGCACCATCTCAAAGAAAAGAAAAGAAATATCCTGAAATTAAGGAAAAAGAAACAAACGTTCTAGAAAAGAAAAATACCATATATTACGTGCTGAGAAAAGAAAATCGGAAGACAGGACACTAGATCGACGGACGCCCGTGGCTACTCCCTTTAGCCGCCGTCCGCCTGCTCCGTCCGATCACCACGAAGGCAGCACCGCGGACGTACGGAGACCGGCGTGGTGTCGATCAGGCTGGCCAACCTACTGGTGCAAAGGGATCGCAATTCATTCTCCGATGATTCTCTCTCTCTCGGCTTGGATTGTTTCGTTATTTTATAATCTGAAATAGCGCATGTAATTAAAAATAGTATGAGCAGTGCTTCAATGCTTTTCCTCCCAATACAAATTGCACAAATCTTGAAGCAAGCAAAGTGGTAAATAATCACTATCTACCATTCATTCATACTTTAATATTTATGTAATTGTCAAAAAGAAAGTATGGAAGCACCTCTTAGATAGTAATTCTAATAAGGAAGTATCATCACTGTGATGGTTGTCTAACTAAAGTAATTAGAATCATGGGTTTAATGTCCTTTTCTTGTCCTTTTAAAATGCTTTTTATGGAGTGTGTATGTATCAAAATACTTGTTCCTGAAACAAATAAACAGAGCATTTGCTCCTAGTAGCGTGGGATTGTAGCAACCGAATATGAGAATTAAGAAAATAATTATGGTTGTTAATGACACCGGTTAACGACATTGGAGTTTCCTTGCTTCATAATACTTCGGCAATTAGAGTTGAAGGAATGATGAGCAACCGATGGAAATTTAGTTGGTGTCTCTTCTCATGGCATTCTTTGTTGGTACAATGATCAAATGCAACAAGAAGTAGAAGCACATATAGTGTGCATACGGTTGTTTACGTTCTCTATTCGTCAAAGAGATTATGGTAGAGAATTATTAGCAAACAAAAACGTGAAAATGCATGCTGGAAAAAATGTACACGTGCCTTCTCTGATCATCGATGGAACATTGAAATGGGAAGAAAGAGTACCCCCTACATGAGGTAAGTAGATGGATCTAACGGCGCCAAAGAGGTATGAAAATCATTTATCTTTTGGTAAAATAAAATTATGCTAAAAGATCATGGGACGTGACGTAAAGATCATGGTAGTAGCTCGGAGCAGAGGTGGGCGTCGGGCCCGACCCGGCACGGGCCCATCGTGCCGTGCTGCTCGAACAAGCCGCCGGCCGTGGCGGCTCGCCGTGCCGCGTCTTGCGCCGGCCTAGCTTCGCCAGCGAGCCCAAGCACGGTCCATTTACGCTTCGTGCCTGCTTCGTGCCGTGCCGGTCCAGGCCCGACCCATTTGCATTATTGCAACGAGAGGAAAAGAGCTGGAGATACATAGAATTAAGGCAGTGAATGCAAATATTATGAGAAAAAGAACTAAAATTTATTTATTATCGAACAGTTACATAGAGCGAGAAGGATGTGCTCAATACGGACGAGAGAGGGACAATGGGCGAGAAAGAGAGTGGCGAGACAGGCGAGAGAGATTGTGAGGAGATTGAGAGAAACTGGTGAGAGAGAGCGAGAGAGATTGAGAGGGACGGCGAGAGAGCGCCTTCTTGTACCGTCTCTCGCTCTCTTAGCTCTCTCTCTCCTGTTTTATCCGTCTCTCTCAGGTGTCGATGATAGGGTGATGTTCATGCTACTGGGTGCATCCATGACGGTCATACTCTGTGAGTCAGTGACCTTCATGCTAGACTTCTTCCTCATACCCTGGATTATCAGGCCCAGTATAGCCCATTCTACAGTGTTGTGCCGTGCCGGGCCGCCCATCGTGCCTGATTCTCGAGCCCAGCCGGCCGTGCTCTGATGTCGTCGCGCCCGCAGACGGTCCACTTCGTGACGGGTCGGGCTTCGTGCTAGGCCGTGACGTCGTGCCTCGGGCCGGCCCAAAAGAGCCCGGCCCAAGTGCCCACCTCTAGCTCGAAGCAAGAAAAACTGTACATGTTGAATATGGTGACTCATATATAGTTTTTTAGATGAGGAAATGTATGCTATAAAAAGGTCTAAATGAATCCTTATAGGATTAGAGCAGTGCTTCAATGTTTTTCCTTCTAATATAAGTTGCACAAATCTTAAAGCAAGCAAAGGGATAAGTAATCACTATCTACCATTCATTCATACTTTAATATTTATGCAACTGTCAAAAAGAAAAGTATTGAAGCACCTCTCATAGGATTAAGATTCGTACTTTTTGGAAGTATGATTCCTACTTCCCTTTGGAGAAGGGGCTATATAAACTCATTGGGTGGTCATAGAGAACCCAAGCAATCAAGAAACCACAAAGCAAGTGGTGCACGAAAAGATTAAAGGCTAGGTTATTCTTTAGCACTAGATTCTTGTATAGAGCAAGGATACGACAATCCTAAAAGGTTTGAGAGGGTTGTGACAGCGATAATACTTTGTACACTTTTGAGGTTGTGATTAAAGAATTTACAGTTGGCTTCTCCAAATATTTTTCTCTTATTTTGGTTGCTTCAACGTTAGTACTTTGGTTCTCTCTATGAGATTTATTTTCTTTATTTTTGCAACCGTGTGCGCTTTTGTTATATCACACAAAACTTTGATCAAATACATATGTTGTAGTGTATAAGAAGCGGTATCAAAGTGTAATAGTAGCTGCTGCGGAGTTACATCTGCAGAGCCAATTCAATAAGATATCGCCGGCTGCTATTGACTTCCCAACCATTCTTTTGCTTGGTGCAACACACAAAAGACATTCTGTAGTTAAAGATAATACAAACACATATCACTGTAAAACAGAGTTTCAGATCACATATCATAGAATTTCTCTCAGCAAGCTAGCCAGCTCTCGGTGATCCAAGATTTCATATATATTAGATGCGGTCATACGGCGCCACGTCGCGTGAGGGTAATGCCACGTGGATCAAAGCATTAGCCAGAGAAGCCTCCGGTTTTGCTTTACGAATCAGGTAGAGCTGCGCAACATACGTTGCGTTGGGCGAATTTCATCCTATGGTCGGGCACAATTTAACGGAACCTCGAGGACTCTTTTTGCAAAAAGACGTGATCCAAACTTGGATGAAATTTTATGAAACCGTTTTTTTTTTGCAAAAAGGCTCGAGAAAGGCATGTGGTGGTGCCAGTTTTACTATTCATTCCTGTACTACCGAACTTTTAGCTACGGTAGTGCGCCCCGGGCTGATTTTCTTTGAAAAATTATCCTTGCTGAAGTGATGTTTTGCTTGGTTCTGTTTTTTTTGGGGATTGTTGTTGATCATTTACCCCCTCCTTGATCGCCGTTTTCCGGTCCCACAGTTGTAAACAAGACAAATTTAACATTTGATTTCGAAGGCTCTGTACAATATTCTGGGTAACAATTTATTTCAGAATTGTGAATTAAACCCAAAGAAATTATAAAAATGACTAGCTGTAGAAATGGTTACCATAATGCTAGTTGTTAAGAAAAGTAGATAGCGATGGGCAGAAAGGAGATAGCAACTGCGTAGACTATACCTCTGGGCTTTTACTACCGTGTCCATTCTTCTTTGACACTAGTCAAAGAAATCAAAGCAACGACTTTGACACTGAACCAAGAGTTTCGCATCGCATATACTTCTTATCACCTCTTTGCTTGGTGACAGAGGTTTCCGGTTTCCCAATGGAGGCGTTCATCGCTGGAATCGTAGGCGAACTTGCCAGCAGATCAGTCTCCTTCTTGGTAGACAAGTACTTAAAGTCGCCGGCGCCGTCCAAGGAGGAGAGCCTGCGGGGACTACAGAGGATGCTACTTCGGCTTCGCGTGACCGTCGAGGAGGCCGAGGGGAGGCACATCACAAGCCATGCCATGCTTCAACAACTGAACACGCTGAGAGAAGAGATGTACAGAGGCTACCACGTGCTGGACACCTTCAGACGCCAAGCACATGAAGAAGAAGGGATGGCCCAAGGTCATGAAGTGAGTGACTACTTAGCCATGTCTAAATTCAATCCTGCCAAGCGCATTCGTTTCTATGCTGGTAGTAGACATGGCACGGGAGAGTTAGAACAGGTGGTTGATAATCTAGGGGCCGTCATTACTGACATGATTGAGTTTGTTGTGCTTCTGAAGAACTACCCTATGATGCATCGCCAGCCATATAGCACCTATATGTTCATGGAAAAGTGCATGTTTGGCCGTCAAATGGAGATAGAACGGGTTGTCAACTTCTTGTTGGCTATAGAACCTCTCGCTGCTGATAATTTAGGTGTCCTACCGATCATTGGTCCAGGAAAAGTTGGGAAGAGCACACTTGTTGAGCATGTTTGCTGTGACGAGAGGGTGCGCAATCACTTCTCTCGTATTATCTTTTTATGTGAGAGCGATTTTAGAGAAGAGAAATCCCTCGGGGATGGAGTGACCAGACATAGACATAGCTCCTCAAATGACGAAAGATTGCTGGTCGTAATTGAACTAGCTGGGGATGTTGACGAGGGTGCATGCAGAAGGTTATGCTCCGCATCTCAGAGTTGCCTTCCGCACGGAAGTAAAATCATAGCCACAAGTCGCTCGGACAGGATCACGAAGTTTGGAACGACGCAGACACTTCGTCTAAGATATTTGTCGCGAGAAGCATACTGGTACTTCTTCAAGGTGCTTGCATTTGGAAGCTCAGATCCCGAAGAGCAACCAATGCTAGCATCCCTGGCAATGGAGATGTTTGATGGGTATTTTGATCGAGAGATGTATAAGGAGTTCACTGGACCTTTCATTGATCTAAGCCACCTGGCCTTCATATTTAGAGCTATTGTTGACGAGAGGAACAAGCGAGGCCTTGAAAACCTTAGAGCGAAGATTAAGGTGATGAAAAATCAACTTGTACCTAGCAGAGGTCCAAGTGATTCTGGGATGAAGAGCAAATCTATTTGGCTTCCAGGAATAGCTGAAACCACTCAGTATTGTGAACTTTACGATCAATGTCGAGTAGGGCTTTCTCATGAAGAGGCCCCCAAAATCACCATGCAAGATGTATTGACTGGAGATGCTGCACCTCATGGGAAATTCGAGATCGTGTTGTGGAAATCTCACTTACCGCCCTATTACCGCTACATATATAGCTGTCAGATTCGTGAGTTCAAGCATGTGGCCACGGGTGATAAGATCTGTCAGAAGAGGAAGGTTTTGAGTTAGTTAATTTGCTACGGTTAGATTTACATTTTCTGTACATATGTATATAAATCACTAATGTTGTGATGCACGTTGTCGTTGTTTACTCTAAAGAATGGAGAATGTTATTGTATAATATATGTGAATTAATTTTATTTCCTATATATGCTATTTGCTTATGTAATAAAGAAAGACTTATTTTTGTATGTAGTCTTTGTTTACCTTCAAGTCTTCTTTATATAATAAAAGTTCGAAATATTGTAAAACGTAGCCGTAATCCCGCGATAGATCAATCAACACAGCGACACAAACATAGCAATGAAGGAAGGAGCACACAGAATATAGGGGTGGAACTCTCTTGCCTTATTAGATTGATCTCTTGTACAAGGGGGTGCCCAATATATAATAGAAGATAGCAAGGAATAGATTCGGATTCGCCCACCAATAGATAGAGTCCTTCCAAACTTCGATTGGGATTCTATTTATATCATAACACTCCCCCGTAGGCGAATATCACGTAATGCACATGTCTCATTAAAAACTCCTCCAAAAAACCAAGCGGGAAAAAAAGGTATGGAGAAAAGAGTACATTGCACTCGCACTCCGTGTTACACTAGTTGCCTCATTAAAAACCTTCACGTAAGAAAACTTCAGGAAAACTCACTAAGAGAAAAAGAGTACAACTTACAATCTTCAGGATTTAAAATATGACCTTCTGGATCATGCAAGGGGTCATGGTTCAGGGATTTACTCCCCCTAAACTTTGCATATCTCTAAATCTTCTCATTCCAATGCCTTTAACACATCTTTGAAATATGGATTTAGGCAAGGACTTAGTGAATAAATCTGTAGGATTTTCACATGACTTAGTTTGCAAAATCTTTACCTCACCGTTCTTCTGGAGTTCGTGAGGATGTAAAAGTTTAGGAGAAATATGCTTCGTAATATTGCTTTTCTCATAACCCATTTGCATTTGTGCAACAGAAGCAGTATTATCTTTCATGATAATTGTGGAGGTATCGACGGTGTTAAGACCACATGACTTTTGGATATGGTTAATCACATGTCGTAGCCAAACACATTCATTTGAGGCTTCATACAAAGCTATGAGCTCTGAGTGGTTAGTAGAAGTAGCTACCAGGGTCTGCTTACAAGATCGCCAAGAAATGGCTGTACCACTACAGAGAAACACAAAACCAGTCTTAGATTTGGCACTGTAGGGATCAGACAGATAGCCAACATCCATATATCCCACCATGGTTAAGTCTTGGTTCTTCTGAAAAAACAATCCAAGATCTTGAGTACCTTGAAAGTATCTGAGTAAAGTCTTGACACTAGCCCAATGTCTTCTGGTTGAGACTACACTGTGTCTTACTAGCAAATTTACTGCGAATGTAATATCAGGCCCTGTGCAATTCGCAAGATACATCAAGTATGGGACTTCAGGTCCTAAGACTTTCTCAGTTTTCATCCTTGGTCTGAAAGGGTCTTTATTCACTTCAAGGGATCTTACGACCATGGGGTTTTTAAAGGATGTGATTTATTCATATTAAATCTCTCCATTACCTTACCAGGGTCTGCTTACAAGACCCCAAGAAACGACTGTACCACTACAGAGAAACACAAAATCAGTCTTAGATTTGGCACTGTAGGGATCAGACAGATAGCCAACATTCATATATCCAACCATGGTTAAGTCTTGGTTCTTCTGAAAAAACAATCCAAGATCTTGAGTACCTTGAAAGTATCTGAGTAAAGTCTTGACACTAGCCCAATGTCTTCTGGTTGAGACTACACTGTGTCTTACTAGCAAATTTACTGCGAATGCAATATCAGGCCCTGTGCAATTCGCAAGATACATCAAGTATGGGACTTCATGTCCTAAGACTTTCTCAGTTTTCATCATTGGTCTGAAAGGGTCTTTATCCACTTCAAGAGATCTTACGACCATAGGGTTTTTAAAGGATGTGATTTATTCATATTAAATCTCTCCATTACCTTCTTGGTATAGAAAGACTGGTGTACAAGAATTCCTTCTGGGAAATACTCTAGCCACAAGCCTAAGCAAAATTTAGTTTTACCCAAATCTTTCATCTCAAAACTCCGTCGTTAGGTAAGCACTTGCTTCCTCCTATCTCCTTTATGGTTCTGATGATATTTAGATCATCGACATATACCGAGATGATAATCCATTCTGATTTCTTTATGAACACACAGGGACAATATTCCTTCTTCTAGAGGAACTCACTAAGTCGGTTATACCACATTCTCCCCGATTGTTTTAATTCGTATAGCGATCTCTTCAGTTTAACGCTATACATGTTGCGATAATTAGGATCCATAATTTTAACATATAAATATCCGTATCCAGTGGCCCATATAAATAAGCGGTCACTATATCCATCAACTGCATTTTTAAATTTAAGCTTGCTGCCATTAATATTAAATTTCAGAACGTTATTTCACTCTTTACAGGAGAATATGTTTCGTCGTAATCGATGCTGGGTCTCTGCGTGAACCCTTGTGCTGCAAACCTCGCTTTATATATCTTACCACCTGGGTATTTTCATTTCTCTTCTGGATGAAAAACCCATTTGATCCTACATGGAACACTTTAGGAGATGTTCGGTCAACAGGACCAAAAACTTTCCTCTTATTAAGCGAGCGCCACCTCAATTGCTTCTTTTTTGTTTGACTCTATCTGAGCGCTTCTGGCACTCTGCCATGGACTTTGGTTCTGGATCCAGCTCCTTGAGATATAGCTTGTCACAGACTTTGGTTCTAGATCCAGCTCCTCTAGTGATGTGACTGGTAGCTACTTCGATTAAGTTGTGTTGCGGTAGTCGTCTGTGTATAGCTTGTCCATATGCATGCATGGACATTGATCATGTCGACTTAACATTGATCATGTCTACTTAACAGATTAATGAGTAATTATATGATAGAGTTCTCTTAGGTGTCGGGCTACTAAAGGTTAGAGCTTCAGCCTTCTCGCGCACAAGGTGTTGGGTTGCTAGAGACTAATCTCTTACTTCCACTACACCAGGGTCATATAGTTATAATTAAGCTGTGTTGTGGTAGTCGTCTTTGTATAGATCGTCCATATGCATGTATGGTGTTGGTGTAGATGCATGTGGTGAAGATGTGGATAAGATATGAGTGACTTTGTTTCACCTATGATTGGTCACAGTACGCCATCATTATGTCGATTTGCAGACAAGATATGTTGATAAAAAGGATGACTTCGCCTCGTCGATGCCCAGTCGGTACGCCTGGCTTCATTTGATGCGAACGTATGTGTTGCCTTTGCCTCGTTGGTACCTGGCAATAGAGTGCCCAATCACATCCATTTAGCATGTGTTGATGGAGTAGTAATCTTGCCTCATCGACACTTGGTCATAATTTTGTCTAGCTTTGTCGGTCATAGACATATGGTAATATATATATGATAAAGTGGCTCCTTTTCTCTTGTCGACACCCGGCCATGATGTTGATGTTTAAAAAGAAAATGATGATTGTGCGTCTCAGCCTTGCAACTGGCGATGTGCATATGATGCATTGGACAATGTTTTCTTCGAAGCATTAAATAATTATGTTCCCCTGCGAGGGGCAAAAATCAATATTGCATGGTACTCTCCTTTCTTGATTTGCATAGGACCGCAGTTAATTTTCTACCAATAAGGAATTCAATCTATGATTTTTCATAGGTAGTTCCGTTGTATTGAGAAAATTTGTACCGCGCGCTCATGTAAACTTTCATGGTCAATTACATCTCATTGGGAACCTATATACTATGATCGTTGTGACGCATGTTGTGAAGAATTTTATTCTCATCGGGTAAGCTCAAGTTGGTTTCCATCGAATCCGAACGTCACGAGTTATAGCATGTTGGAAAGATGTACAGAGTCGACGAAGAGGCAGTAGAGAAAAGAAATTAGCAGCTTTTTGCTTGTTTCTTTTATCTTGCTTTTTCTTCACGTGGCTCTGCTTCCACCTTGGGCTGGCCTGCGCGTGCGCCATCGATTGGATCTACCTTTTCATTTGAGGGAGATGTCTAGGGAAGAACAACGTGTACTAGATGCACACAGGGCTCACATGGTGCTGCCGGAAGGAACCGTTAAAACAGGCGGAGATTTTAATTAAAAAGAGGATTTTTTTTCTGTAATACCTCTCAAAAAAAAGGGGAAAAAGTATCAACATCATCGTTAAATTTTTTTTAAAATCGTAAAAGTTCGATCACGCTCTGATTATTTTATGGTAGCTTAGGTATGCTCCCAGGACTCTTCTCACAAATTTTCAAAAATTTAAAAATTTAGCAGCTCAATTAAATCAGTGAAGTTGCTTTGAATGCATTAGTAGCACTACCGAAATGTCTATTTTGAAAAATCGCAAAAGTTTGATCATATTTTGAAATTTTTACAGCAACGTAGGAATGGTCTCAGGACCTTTCTAAATTTTTTTCAAGAATATGCAAATCTAGTAGCTCAATTAAATCAGCGAAGTTACTTTAAATGCATTAGCAGTATTGTTAGAATTTTTAAAATCACACAAGTTTGATGATGATCTGATTTTTTTATGGTAGGTTAAGCATGCTCTCGGGACCCTTCTCAAAATGTTTCAAAAATTTATAATATGATTTAATAGCTCAATTAAATAAGCAAAATCAACACAAAAAATTGGAAAAAATTCGGCTCTCACGGGATTTGAACCCGAGACCTCGGCACGCACGGCAAGGATTCGGCCAACTGAGCTAAGCGGCACATGTGATATGAGATGGGCAATAAATATATGAGGCTATGTAGGCTTTCACTGTACAAATTACAGTAAAAAAGGGTGCGTAGTGCGCAGCGGTGAGGCTAGCCATACCTCTTCGAGAATAGAGATTTATATAGATTTTTGTTGACTATGTATAGGCCCCTGCATTCGGCCGCTCTGCTCTGCGTGTACGCGTGACTTTTATAGCCTGGAGTTGCTAGCCGTTCGGTTGAAACCGCGTAGAAAAAGGTTTTTTTGAATCGAGTAGTTTATAAGACTTATTTTTTAAATGATTTTATCTATAAATATAAGATTTGTACATAGATTTAATGAGATATTTTCTTCTATACCTCTATTTATTCTCTTAACTATATGTTTTTATTCATACCACTTACACAAAGTATTCTCTCTCATCTTCCAAAACAATTAAGTGGGACATCTAAATTATTTTCTCTCGTAACTTTCTTAATTTCAATATAATCTTAATCCTTAAATAAAATCAAAGTATATCTTATATTTTGGGACGGAGTAACGACGATTCTATCTGTAAATACCGGTATCTGTAAATGCTGGCGATTGAACTGAAGTCCAGAGTCCAATGCTCAGCCAGCCAATTAATTTGCCTGCAGACGGTTGCATGACGCTGACATAAGCGACCAATCAATTTGCATGCATAAGGTTGCACTACTCTGACATAAGGGAGTCAGTTAACCTTTTCTTTTTGCACTAGTTTGATCAAAAGACTATCTTTTAAACCGACCGTCAGATTTGCAATCCGTTTGAAAAGGACTTCAGTCAGTTCAATGGCACAAGTCATTATGTGAGTCCTCTAAATGGTTTCAGATTACATGGTTTCTTCTCTCAGCTCTTGGTGATTGGCCCATTGAAGCTCCTCCCTGTAAGGATTAGGAGATCTAGGTCCCCAACATACATGGAGATGATTGTCTCTGCAATTATGGGTGAACTTGCCGGTAGATCCATATCTTTCCTTATCGAAAAATTCTCGAAGACAATTGCGCCAACCTTGGATGAGAGACTGCACGGCCTGCAACGGCTGCTGCTACGAGTTCGTGTCATCGTCGAGGAGGCAGAGGAACGGCACATCACGAACCAAGCCATGTTGCAGCAGCTGAACATACTAAGGAAGGAGATGTACAGAGGGTATTACACGCTTGACAGCTTCAGATGCCGAGCCCACGAAGAAGAAAAGGTAAAAGGTCTTGAAGTGAGTCACTCTTTTGCCCCATCTAAGTTCAATCATTCCAAGCGTGTATGTTTCAGTAGTGGCAGTAGTCAGAGTGTGCACGGGCTTCTAGAGCAAGTTCTTGACAGCCTAGAACTTACTATTGGAGGTCTGAGTGAGTTTGTAATGTTCCTAAATAGATGTCCTCGTCTGCACCGCCAGCCGTATAGCATGTATTTGCTTTTGAACAAGTGCATGTTCAGCCGCCAAATGGAGATGGAACACACCATAAATTTCCTGTTGCAAGCGGAGAATCCCGGTGGTGAAAATCCGGGTGTTCTGCCGATCATTGGCCCAGGAAAAGTTGGAAAGAGCACCCTAATCGAGCATGCTTGCGACGATGAAAGGGTGCGTAACCACTTCTCTCAAATTTTGTGTTTTAGTGGAGATGACCTTAAAGATGGAAGTGCAGTGACTCTAAGAGATGGAGGTATAGTCAAGCATCAAAACCGTAACGCGGATGGAGAAAGGACATTGATCATCATTGAACTAGTTGGGGATATTGACGAGTGTGTGTGGGAAAGGTTGTATTCAGCTTCAAAAGGTCGCCTTGCAAGTGGCAGTAAAATTATAGTCGCAAGTCGATCTGACAAAATTGCGAGTTTTGGAACTGCACAAGCCCTTAGAGTACGATTCTTTACTCCAGAAGAATACTGGTACTTCTTCAAGGTGCGTACGTTTGGAAGCATGGATGCGGAGGAGCACCCAAAATTGGCATCAATAGCCATGGACATGGCCAGGGAGATGAATGGGTGTTTCATGGGTGCATCCATCTGGAGTGGACTACTGAACACAAATTTTAATCTCCATTTCTGGAGCTTGGCTCTTGCAAGCCTCAGAGAATTCAAGCAAAAGAACCTCCTACTGCATGGGGCAGAGTTTGCCGATCCTTGGCAGGAGGTGGAACCGGTATATCTTAGAAGTGTAAACAGAACTTCTTCTGAATATTTTGTGATTTTTGATGAATATCAAATAGGTTCTGCGCAGACCTTGGCTCAAAGTGAAGCAGAAGGTTCCAAGATGAGTTTGCAAGATCTTTTATATGGAAGTGTTAGGCCTCAGGGGAAATTTAAGGTACTTGCATGGAGATCTCCCCTGCCACCTTACTACAACTACATGTTGAACTGTGAGACATGGAGGCCACAGCGTATGGTCGCCGGAAAGAAGCGCTTTCAGAAGAATAATGAGTAGCTGACAATACTTGTATTTTTATGGAAGCTTAGCAGGCGAGCTTAGTATCTTCGAATCTGATGTATGATGCCATATCTGTAATTTATAAGCTGAACATTTGTGAAATGAAAACATTTCCCTCATCTTCTCTGAAAGAACAAGAATGTTCTACTATATATTTCTCCAGCAACATGCAGAGGAAGTACTAGCTGGAATAAATTTATTTATCAATTCTTTCATTCTTTAATTGATTCTTTGCTCCTTACTTCTTTTATTCTTTACTAGTACGTAGCCATATACTGGTATATACTGTGCAGTTAGTATTTAGTAATATACATTGTATGCTTATATTTGTTTGTAGATTTGAAAGTTGCAATAACATAGAAGCAAACTTTACCTAACTATTTTACGTGCAATTCTATTAAAGTACTTCTCCAATTTATATGAGCACAACTCAATCAAATAGAATTTCACAAAAATTTAACCCTAAAAAAATTATTGCTAATCCAATGTGTTATATATCCGGGAGTTATTATCTTCCATTATCTAAAAAATATACCAATAGAAGATTATATGCTAGGTGATTCAAGCTAACGCCTTTGTATTAAAACTACTATTTATTTTCATGCTGGCTATAGTCATTTTCGGTCTAAACACAGGAGGCTACTGTAGCAGATCCTTCGTGAATGAAGCATTCGTTGACGCAATTAATCCTTTCATTTTCCTAAGCTTTCCAACGCTGAACAAACCGACGCATACTGCTGCACATCTGAATGCATAATTAATCCACTCATCCGTGCCCCGCATAGCAGTCCAATTTTCCTGTGGTTTCACTGCTCGCAACTCCAGCAGCATCTATACCCCTTTATAATGCATCTAAGCATTCTTTTCTACGTCCACCCTAAATAATGCACCCTACTAGAGATAGCCTAACCTTCATGCATCCAGCGAAACGTTCCCAGAAACTTGCCTCCATCAAAATTAACCTCTCTGATCTTTCCTCAGCTTTACTCACCCACATCCGATGGCCATTGTTTAATGTGTCTAACTCATCCCTGTAGCCCACAACAGATCTCCCCCTACCTCCAGCATCATCTCAAGGAAAAGGAAACAAATATCCTAGAATTAAGGAAAAGGAAACAAACGTTCTAGAAAAGGAAAAGACCATATATTACGTGCTAGGAAAAGGAAATCGGAAGACAGGGTACTATACTAGTTGGTTAAAATAAGCACAACTTTCAGCGTAGACTTTCAAATGATGCGTGATACAAAAGAGTTCCATAGCTGTAATTTAATGTCGCGACCTAGACCTGGACACCATTCGCAGGCGCAGTCACACATTTCCTAACCTCCTATCTGGGAATGCCGCTGGCACTGGGTCGGCTGCGATGGGTTCACTTACAGCCCACCTTAGATAAGGTGGCGCGACGTCTAGCGTCATGGCAGGTAAATCATCTCACAGTGGGTGAACGGCTAACTCTGGTCAAGTCAGTGGTCACTTCTATCCCGATCTACGTCCTCACAGCACTCAATGTGCCCAAGAAATTTATCACAGATATTCACAAGATAAGGAGGAGGTTTCTTTGGGCCGGCAGTTCGGCGGCTCACGCGGGGATTTGCAAAGTACGTTGGACAACAGTTTGCCGACCCATCAACCTGGGAGGCCTAGGAGTTCTAGACCTCCATATATTTGCAAGAGCACTCAGAATACATTGGATATGGTTAAGGATCACAAACCCGGAGCTTGGGCCGATTTACCCACACTGTGCGACGGGTAGACCAACAACTCTTCATGGCAGCCACTAACACTGTCATTGGCAATGGTCAGAGGGCAGCCTTCTGGACCTCCACATGGCTACATAGCAAAGCGCCCTGCCAGCTCGCTCCACACCTTTTCAAACATTCAAGGAGAAAAAATAGATCCGTGGCCAATGCTTTACAAAACAACAACTGGATCCGTGACATCGGTCACCACCTCACTACGCAATTACTACGGGAATACGTCAGTCTTTGGTCCAACATTCGATCAGTACCTCTTCGGCCAAAATTCCAGGATGCTATCATATGGAAGCCTGCTGCCAACGGTGTCTACTCGGCTAGATCGGCATACTTCCTTCAGTTCTATGGAAGTACGGCAAGACCGTTCCATATCACAATTTGGTCGGCACGAGCGCCACTACGCTGTAAGGTCTTTTTTTGGCTGGCGCAGCAAAACCGCCTATGGACAACGCAACGCTTGTAGCTCAGGGGTTGGCCAAATCAATATTTCTGCTACATGTGCTGCAAGAGCCTAGAAACAACTGAGCATTTATTCCTAGACTGCCCTCAGATCCGATGAATGTGGTCTTCCGTTGCTAATTGGGTCTGCATACCCTCCCTTCGACCAGAACAATGGGATACATCCTCGCACCTAGACGAGTGGAATCTTCGCTGCATCTCTGCTCTTACCGCCAAAAAAAGGGTCAAAGCGCTTATTATTCTGACATGCTGGCAATGGTGGAAAGAACGAAATAACCAATTTTTTCAGAGAAGCTAGGCAACTCACGACAAATCCTCAAGTCCATCAAAGATGAGACTGCAGCCTGATCTATGGCGGGAGCGACACATCTAAGCAACCTCATTCAAGGGCATTCTTAGTTTTCTGTTTTTTTCTTCTTCTTCTTTTTTCTCTCCCCGCTCTCTTTTTCCTCCTTAGGTGCAGCCTCTGCACTCTGTCCCTCAGAACTTTTGTAACCTCCTCCTTTTAATCCACGGCTTTTGCTATTTTTTTTAAAATATGATGCGTGATTAATTATATGAATTAAAATATACACTCGGGGGCTTTCTAATATGATATGTAATATGTACGCCGAAAATTATTCAGGCTGACAATTAAGAAGTCGGCTCTGGAGCGAATGGAGAGAGAAGGAATCTGCCAGGGCTGCGGACATAATACCCAGGGACGTCCGCCGGCTCCGTCTGATCACCACGTCAGCAGCACCGCCGACGTAGACCGGCGTGCTGTCGAGCAGGCTGGCCAACCTACAGGGTGCGTACGGACCGCAATTCGTTCTCGGATGATTATCTCTGTCGGCTTGAACTGTAAGATTATTATTTTATAATCTGAAGTGCCGCATGTAAATAAAAATAGTGATTCTAATAAGAAATGGTCTTGTGTGATGGTTGGCTGCCTAAAGAAATTAGAATCGTGGGGGTTTAAAAAGACCCTTTCATCTCCTTTCGAAATGATTTTTATGGAGTATCTAAAGGTGGGCACTCGAGTCGGACTTTTTTTGTCGGTCCAAGGCACGACGGGTCCGGTCCGTTCTAAAGCTTGGTTCAGCACGAAGTGGGCCGTGTCGTACCGGCACGACTATAGCACAGGTCGTACCGAGCCCGAGAACCGGACATGATGAACAGCACAGCCTGGAACGAGCATGACATGTAGCATGGACCGTGCCGATCCCGATAAATCAGGGCATGAGGAAGAAACCCAGCATAAAAGTCACTGACCCACAGAGCATGAGCGCCATAGACACACCCAGCAACATGGACACCACCCCCGCCGCCGATACCTAAGAGAGACGGGCAAGAGAGGAAAGAGAGCTAAGAGAGATTGAGAGACAGTGCAAGAAGCTGCTCTCTCTCGCTCGTCTCTCTCAATCTCTCCCTTTCTCGCCCGTCTCTCTCAATCTCTCTTGCCTGTCTCCCTCACTCTCTTTCTCACTCATTACCCTCGCTCGCCCGTGTTCAGCACATCTCCCTCGCTCTCTATAACTGTTCAAGAATAAATAAATTTTACTTCCTTTTCCCTAATATTTGTGTCCACTACCTCAACTCCATGCTTCTCCAGCTCCTTTCCTCTCGTTGCAATATTGCAAATGAGTCGGGTCTAGGCCGACACGGCCCGAAACCTATACATTGGCA
Source organism: Otatea glauca (assembly GCA_036346275.1). Classification (NCBI taxonomy): domain Eukaryota; kingdom Viridiplantae; phylum Streptophyta; class Magnoliopsida; order Poales; family Poaceae; genus Otatea; species Otatea glauca. The sequence goes on from CM070723.1 coordinate 54,767,163, forward strand.
AGTAGATGGATCTAATGGCGCCAAAGAGGTATGCAACCCATTGATCTTTTGGTTGAATAAAATTATGCTAAAAGATCCTGAGACGTGACGAAGAGATCACAATAGCTGCTCGAAGCAAGGAAAACCATCCATGTTAAATATAGTGATCATATTTAGTCTTTTAAGATTTTAAAGGTATGATATAAAAAGTACTAGATGAATTGATATAAACCTATGAGGTGGTCATGAAGAAACTAAGCAATCAAGAAACTACAAATCAACTCATCCAAAGCAAGAGGTTCACGAGAGGATCAGATACTAAGTTATTCTTTAGCACTAGATTCTTGTATAGAGCAAGAATATAAGGATCCTAAAAGGTTCGTAAGGGTTGTGAGAGAGCGATAATTCCTTGTATTCTTTTGAGGTTATGCTTAAATAATTTATGATCGGTTTTGCACAACAATTTCTTTCTCATTGTGGTTGCTTCAATGTCGTTAGTATCTTACAAATGTTTGATCCGATTCATGTGCTGCTGCGCATAAGAATAGCTATCTGATTGTAACAGTATGTGTGGTGGAGTTACATCTGCAGAGCCAATTCATTAAGATATCGCCGGCTGCTATTGACTTCCAAGTTCCAACCCATACATCTGCAGAGCCAATTCAATAAGATATCGCTGGCTGGTATTGACTTCCAACCATTCATGCTTGGTGCCTCGGTGCAACACACAAGACATTCTATAGTTAAAGATAATACAAACAATTGGCACTGTAAAAGAGAATTTCAGATCACACATCATAGAACTTCTCTCAGCAAGCTAGCCAGCTCTTGGTGATCCAAAATTTCATATATATTGCAGATTGCAGTGCCTTTCCTTTCCTGTAAGGAGATCGAGGAGAGGTGCCTCAACCAACATGGAGATAACCATTTCTGCTATTATAGGTGATCTTGCCGGCAGATCCATATCATTCCTCGTGGACAAATACATGAGTCGGACGGCGCCAACCGAGGAGGAGAGACTGGACAGCCTGCAACGACTGCTGCTGCGGGTTCGCGTGATCGTCGAGGAGGCCGAGGAACGACGCATCACAAACCAAGCCATGCTGCAGCAGCTGTACATTCTGAGGAAGGAGATGTACAGAGGCTACTACACGCTGGACATGTTCAGACGCCGAGCCCATGGAGACGAGAACGCCAAAGATCATGGAGTGAGTCATCTTTCTTTCGCCATGTCTAGATTCAATCCTGCCAAGCGTGTGTGTTTCTTTAGTGGCGGTAGCCATGCTGCGAAGGAGCTGCAGCCAGTTCTTGGGAGCCTAGAAACCATCATCACTGATGTGAATGAGTTGGTTATATTCTTAACTAGCTGTCCTCGCTTGCACCACCAGCCTTATAGCATGCACTTGATTTTGGACAAGTGCATGTTTGGTCGTCAAATGGAAATAGAACGTGTCATCAGCTTTCTTCTGCAAGCAGAGAGTCATGGCACACAAAGACCGGGTGTTCTGCCGATCATCGGCCCGGGAAGAGTTGGAAAGAGCACCCTTGTTGAGCATGCCTGGAACGATGAGAGGGTGCGAAATCACTTCTCGCGGATTGTGTTCTTCACTCCAGACGATCTTGAAGATGGAAACATAGCGGCTTCTAGAGATGGCGGTGCAATCAGGCATCGGAACGGTGCCTTAGATGGTGAAAGGGTACTCGTCATTGTTGAACTAGATGGGGACAGGTACTCGGAAAGACGAGACGAAAATATCAACGAGGGTTTGTTTGGAAGACTATACTCAGCTTACGGATGTCGCATTCCGCACGACAGTAAAATCATAGTCACAAGCCGATCCGACAAGATTGCAAGCTTCGGAACCACACTGCCTCTCAGACTCCAGCTCTTGACTCCAGAAACTTACTGGTACTTCTTCAAGGTGCTTACATTCGGAAGCATGGACGCGGAGGAGCACCCGAAGCTGGCGTCAATAGCCATGGACATGGCAATGGAGTTTGAAGGGTGCTTCCTGGCTGCGAACATCTTCAGTGGTCTACTGAGATCAAATCCCAACCCTCGTTTTTGGAGCTTGGCTCTTGCAACCCTAAGAGAATTCAAGCAGAAGAATCTCTTCATGTATGGTGCAGATCAAGTTGATCCCTGGGAGGTGGCAGAACCAGGATATAACCCCAGAGTAACTGAATGTTTTGTGATTCTTGATAACTATCAAACAGGCTCTGCATCTGCTGCTCATAATGAAGCTGAAGCTCCCAAGATATCAGTGATAGATGTCCTGTTTGGAAGTGCTAGGCCTCGAGGAAGATTTGATGCTCTCGCATGGAAATCTCAGATACCACCTCACTACAGCTACATCTATAGCTGTGAGATACGGAGGCCAAAGCGTATGGTCGTCAGGAAGAAGAGAACGCACAATATTAGCGGCTGCTGATCACCTCATCTTGTTTTATCCGAATCTGATGCGTATATATTGTTGTCACTTGTAAAAGCTATGTATGCATATTGTAACCTCTAATAACTATATATTTATATATATTGTAACCTATAAATGTAACATCCCAAAAATTTAAATAAAGAGAAAATGATAATGTTGCATTTAAATTTATTTGTTTCTGAATTTCTCTGGCTTTATTGTTGTATCTTGAATTTTAACTTTAAAGGAAATGATTAAATGTCAGTAAAAATCCACAAAAATGATATTTAGTTTTAGAATTCTCTAGTGTCTTTTTTCAATTGTCAAAAGGATTTTAATACATTAAATAAAAAGTTGAAATGTGAACATGATCATTTTTACCCTAAAATCATTGTATTGTCAGATTTTTTTAAAAATCTCCAGAACTTAAATTTGTCTGAAAAGTTTATCAAGTCTTCCTAAGGGAAATATTAATCTATGGTAAAAATATAAAAATAAATAAATAAATTTAGTGCCTTTTAAAATTTAAAATCAGAAAGCAAGAAAATCTTAACCCTACAATGTCAGAATTTATATAAAATAAATAGGCTTAATCTTGACTTGAAAGTTTTACCCAAGAATCCTGAGCTCATGAGAAATCTTAGCATAAATCATCAAAAAATTGTGACTTCATTTTCTTCCTAGAAATAAAATAAAAACGGAAAATGGGCAGTCATCACTGTCAGAATTTCTGTGATTAACTTGAATTGAGAACCGAATTTTCGAAGATCATACCCTGTACCGAAGTCTCTACCTCCATACCTCTTTTCTTATCTTTCTTGCATGTGGGCCCCTGCACTGTGCAGACTTATGTCTTTCAGATTTTTTCTTAATAATATATTTTATAAAAGTAATTACGATGTTAATACGCCAAATTTTTTTTTTGCAAAAATAATACCCGTTCGGCAAACTGTTTGGCGAAATACTAGCAGTCGCCAGATGGACGGGCGAAGGCCGTATTTTCGCCGAACGGTTGGGCGACAATATGTTAATTGCGTCATTAGCAGCGTCCAGATAGAGTAGACATTTTCCAGCCTGACACGTAGCGAATTTCGCTACACGATTGGGTAACAACTAGTTGTCGTCGAACCGTGTGGCGGCAACTAGTTGTCGCCCACCAGTTCGGCGACGGATGGTTTTTGCTGCTTGGCTTGGCGACTCCTCTCCCTCTCCTCCTCCTTTCCCTCTCCTCCTCTTTCTTTCCTCGCCAGCGCCAGTCGCTTTTCTCCCGCCCGCTCGCTCGATCTGTTTCATCCTCTCGTTTTCACTCGGTTTGGGCGACAAAGCCGTATGAATACACATAGTTGTCGCCGAACCGGTAGGCGACTACTAGTTGTCGCCACACGGTTCGGCGACAACTAGTCGTCGCTCAACCACGTGGCGGCAATGGCCACGTGTCTCCCCGCGATTCGTCTACTCTGTCTGGGCGCTGCTAATGACGTAATTAACGTATTGTCGCTCGACTGTTCGGTGGAAATACGGTCTTCGCTCGTCCATCTGGCGACTACTCGTATTTTGCCAAACGGTTTGTCAAACAGGTATTATCTTTGCAAAAAAAAAAATCGGCGTATTAATATCGCAATTACTTTTATAAAATGTATTATTAAAAAAAATTCTGTCTTTCACCCGTCTCTACTGGTGGGCCCCGGCTCCAGAGGTCAGCTAAACTCCTTTTTCCTCTGTACTTCTCCGGCCGAATGACCGCTTCCTATCGATCCTTCTCCCGAATCGCGTCAGCTCTACTCACTGTTCCCACACTAACACTACACCTCCGAATCACCACTCCATGCCCTGCCTTAGCCATCCCGCGCCACGCTCAGCCAACAAAACTTCGCGTCGAGCTTGACCAGCACTACGTAGCTCTGCTGCTATCGCTGCCAGGAACCAGAAGTGCCGTGACCCTGTACGACCTTCTGTGCAGCCGCACGTCGCTGCTGCTGCTGCCTTGCGTTACATAGCCTCTGCAACCGCACGTCACATCGCTCTACTGCAGCCGCACGGGACGTTCCTTTCTTCTTTGCTGCAGCCGCCCGAGACTTCATGTCTACTGCCGCATGGCGTCCCTTTATACGGCACTTAACCGTAATTACTTGCAAACATGCGTACATACACGCAGCTCAATACGTGCACACGCAGTCTAATACATGGATACATACAGTCTAATATATACATACGTACATATGCACCTATACGACTCAATCGTTGCTCTCGTGTGACTCACTCGTTCGTACGGCTTTCGTGTTCCTCTTCGTGTTTGTCTTGTTGCAATCGCGTGACTCATGTACTGCGTCCGGGCTACGCACCTCATGCACGGTTTCTCCCCGACCTACAGATCACGTGCGTCGCGTACATCTATACTGCATCTCCTGTTACAAGAAAAACTAATCGAGCACAATATTTTGATCTTCCACAACATCTGTGTTGCGTTACCAATAATATTTGTAACGGAATAATTTGTTTTGGTTTTAATAGGTGTTGCTGTTTTTTTTATGTTGACCCGGATTATCCGTGTGAATGGGACAATCCGACTTAAATCTATCTACAGCTTGTTGTAACTTTTGGGTTGGGTTTTTGCGTTGGTTTCTTCTTTGCATCTTAATCAAACCTTTGTACGTAGCTTCTCATGGCTATTTTAGGGAAGATCTTTTCACAAGGTGATTCCTATTTAAACCGCGTTTTAGTCACCTCCTCGATCCCACAGAGAGAAACTTGAACCAGACAGACTTCACACTAGCTACACGAGAGCACAACCATTCACCAATAATTCCAAGGGCTGTGCGTTAAATACTAGGCTAGGTTGGGCAATTCTAGGTTCGTCTAACATATGTACGTATAAACCAAAGTTCAATGTCTGTCCCTTTATGGAGTATGTGGCTGCCTTATATTATACCCTGCTATGCCAGGTCCTCTGAAAAAATTCAGACCACATAGTTTCTCTGAGCTCTTGGCGTTATCCGTTTCAGTACCTTCCTAGCTTCAGTGAAGTAAGTTTCCCTAACATGGAGACATTTTTCTCTGCAATTTTGAGTGATTTTGCTAGTAGATCCATATCTTTCCTTATAGACAAATGCTCAAAGCCAATGGCGCCAACTATGGAGGAGAGACTGCACAGCCTGCAACGGCTGCTGCTACGAGTTCGTGTCATCGTCGATGAGGCAGAAGACCGGCACGTCACAAACCAAATGATGCTGCAGCAACTGAAAATTATGAGAGGGGAGATGTATAGAGGGTATTACACCCTTGATGCCGTCAGATGCCGAGCCCACGATGAAGACAAGGCCAAGGATCATCAAGTGAGTCACTCTTTTACGCCGTCTAAGTTCAATCCTGCCAAGCGCGTCTGTTTCTCTAATGGCAGTGGCCAGAGTTTACAAGGGCAGCTGCAGCAAGTCGTTGGCAGCCTAGAAATCACCATTGAAGCTGTGAGTGAATTTGTTACGTTCCTAAATGGATGCCCTCGTTTGTACCGTCAGCCGTATAGCATGTATTTGCTTTTGAACAAGTGCATGTTCAGCCGCCAAATCGAGATGGAACACACCATAAATTTCCTGTTGCAACCGGAGACTCCCGGTGCTGAAAATCCGGGTGTTCTACCGATCATCGGTCCGGGAAAAGTTGGAAAGAGCACCCTAATCGAGCATGCTTGCGACGATGAAAGGGTGCGTAGCCAATTCTCTCAAATTTTGTGTTTTAGTGGAGATGACCTTAAAGATGGAAGTGCAGTGACTCTAAGAGACGGAGGTATAGTCAAGCATCAAAACCGTAACGTGGATGGAAAAAGGACATTGATCATCATTGAACTAGTTGGGGATATTGACGAGTGTTTGTGGGAAAGGTTGTATTCAGCTTCGAAAGGTCGCCTTGCAAGTGGCAGTAAAATTATAGTCGCAAGTCGATCTGACAAAATTGCGAGTTTTGGAACTGCACAAGCCCTTAGAGTACGATTCTTTACTCCAGAAGAATACTGGTACTTCTTCAAGGTGCGTACGTTTGGAAGCATGGATGCGGAGGAGCACCCAAAATTGGCATCAATAGCCATGGACATGGCCAGGGAGATGAATGGGTGTTTCGTGGCTGCAGCCATTTGGAGTGGACTACTGAATGCAAATTTTAATCTCCACTTCTGGAGCATGGCTCTTGCAGGCCTCAGAGAATTCAAGCAAAGGAACCTCCTACTGCATGGGACAAAGTTTGCTGATCCTTGGCAGGTGGTGGCACCGGTATATCTTAGAAGAGTAAACAGAACTTCTTCTGAATATTTTGTGATTCTAGATGACTATCAAATAGGTTCTGCGCAGGCCTTGGCTCAAAGTGAAGCTGAAGGTCCCAAGATGAGTGTGCAAGATCTTTTTTGTGGAAGTGTTAGGCCTCAAGGGAAATTTAATGTACTTGCATGGAGATCTCACCTGCCACCTTACTACAACTACATGTTTAATTGTGACATACGGAGGCCACATCGTATGGTCGCCAGGAAGAAGCGCTTTCAGAAGAATAATTAGTAGCTGACAATCCTTTTAGTTTTATGAAAGCTTAATTAGCAGGCGATCTTACTATCTTCCAATTTGATGTATGATGCCATATCTGTAATTAAGAAGCTGAACATTTGAGAAATGAAAACATTCTACTCATCTTCTCTGAAAGAACAGGAATGTTCTCCAAGTATATATAAGAAAGGATACACTAGTCCAACAAAACTCCAAGCTCATGCATATTTCTCCAGCAACATACAAAGACGTGAGTGGAGTAGATATCAGGCCCAGGGCTAACAATATCGATTTGCAGAAAATCGCTCGAAATTTGAAAACCAAAATATTAAGCCAAAAATTGGTCAAAAATCGTTAAAAATTGTAGTGCTTCAAAATCAAAATTTTTGAAAAAAACAATGAATAATCAACCGACTGATTTCCATGGAAAATCGACGGACTACTTGAACTTTTTTGCAGTCGATTTTTTTGAGCGATTTTCACCAATTTTTGATCGGTTTACATCACATAAATTTTTCCGATTTTTTTAATTTTTTTGAATTGAACCGATTTATCGAGCAGTTTTAGAAACCGAGCCGCATTGAAAATCGCAAAAATCTAGCGATTTTCGTGAATGTTTTGAACCCTGATCTGGCCTATTGTCTGTACTAAAATACATAACTTTCCTCTTTCCCTTACTTTTTATAATGTTCCTCAATATTATAGACGAAGGGGCTTCCTTAGGGTCGAGCCTACCCTCCAAGCCGGCGCCGGTACCCCCCTCTCTCTCTCGGCGGGCCAAGGCCATGGGTGCTGCTCTCTGCCGAGTGCGGAAGAAGAATAGAGAGAGGGACGAAACGAGGAAGTACGAGTTGGAATAAATTTGTGGACCTCTGAGAAGGCCTACTATGGCCTCCCACCTCACACGGGCACTCCCCACCCGACCTAGAGCCAATCGATGGAAGCAAGCAACTACGAGAGCTGGGACCGAGCGGTGTGCACCTGAGAAGCCTTAGGCGAGCGGCGGCGGGCGGTCGGCAGCGTCGCAGCACGACGAGGAGGGAAGGCGACGCGGGCCGCCGAGCGGAGAAGCCTTCGCTACGGGCCGCGCCGCCGCGGGTGGGCTGCGGGTGCGCGCCTGCGCCTAGCGCCGGCACCTTCCATTTTGCCGATTTGGGCGGCTGAAAACAGAGGATAGAGTTGGACCGTGCCTGGCCCGGCGCGTGCCACCGGGCTTCCAGTCATGGCATGTCGTGTCTATCTAATTTGTCTATGACAAAGTCTAGTACAGTTCAGAACATGTTGCGTTGTCATAGAATTTAATTATTTTTTAAGTCAGTAGTTTTTCGTATATGGTGGCTACATGTATAAGTTATTCTTTCGACGAGCATTTGTTTGCTCAAGGAACATTGTCTTGCCAAATTTTGTGTTTCATATGGAGCATATCAAATACTTATAACGTGAGTTCTTCGCTATCTATCAAGCATCACATATGATGTTCTGGCTTATGCCATTTGATGTTTAAGCATTTGTTTCAGGAGATTAATTGCATAGATTTGAGCTTTGCTAGGGTTATGAATTGTTGAAGGCCCATATTTTTTTGTTTGCTTTGTTGGTAACTGTGTGTTTGGATCTATTGGTGATTTGCTGTTCTTATCTTTCCCACTCAATAAGTCTTTAGGACTTTTCAATGCACTTGGTATTCATAGTACTTAATTACCTTTTAGGGTTTTCAAACAGGTTCTGTTCAAAGTGAAGGTGAAGCTCCCATGACGAGTATATAACATCTCTTGTTTGGAAGTGCTAGTAGGCCTCTAGAGAAATTTTAGGTTCTTGCGTGGCGATCTCACATACGGAGGCCAGAACGTATGGTCGCCGGGAAGAAGCGCTTTGGGAAGAATAGTAGCTGTTAAGGAACCTCGCTATAGAATAGTTCGGAGTTCCCGAACAGATCTGAATTGGAGAACAGAGAGACAAGAGAGACACAGGTTTATAGAGGAACTACGAGAGAATACTTTATTGCTTTCTGATTCCTTGTACAATGGGGGACCCCTCTCCTCCTTATATAGTAGTCGCCTAGGGTTTCGGCTAAGGGACCATCGTGAGCCTTCATGGGCCACGTGGTTTCCCAACACTCCCCCTTGGGCCCTTTGCCGCGAGATGCATATGCCTCATTAAAACTCCAGAAAAACCGAGTGAAAAAAATACTTGGAGAAAGAGTACATAGCATACGCTTACTGCGTTGCACGAATTGCCTCATTAAAACCTTATGCAAAAAAACTTTATGAAAAACATGCTAAGGAAAAATAGTACAATTCACCCGAACTTCAATTGCTAATTTTCGAGATTCATATTGGGTACTCAAACCTCATGTTTAAGGTTTATGTGGGAGTATGTGAAATATCTCCCCTTGAAATCTGCACTTCTCTAAGTCTCATCATCCCAATCCCTTTTACGCACCTTTCAAAGGTAGATGCTGGGAGTGATTTAGTGAACAAATCTGCAAGATTTTCACATGACTTAGTATGCAGGATCTTGATCTCGTTCATCTTATGCAATTTGTGAGTATAGAAGAACTTGGGGTTGATGTGCTTCGTGAGATTGTTCTTCACATAACCCATCTGTGCTTGAGCAACACAAGCTGCATTATCTTCATAGATGATCGTGGGAGTTTGTTCAATGTTCAATCCACATGACTTCTGGATGTGGTGAACCATTCTTCGGAGCCATGCACATTCACGAGAGGCTTCATACAAAGCAATGATTTTCGAGTGGTTTGTCGAAGTCGAGACAAGAGTCTGCTTAGACGACTTTCAGGAAACTGCTATTCCTCCACATAGGAAAACATACCTAGTTTGGGACTTGCCAGTATGCGGGTCTGATAAGTACCCAGCATCGGCGTAGCCAATCAAATTCAGTTCATTGTTTCTTCTGAAGAACAAACTGAGATCTTTGCTTCCTTGGAGGTAACGGAAGATGTCCTTAATCCCTTTCCAATGCCTTTTGGTGGGTTCTGCACTGTACCGGGCTAGCAAATTCACAGCGAACGCAATGTCCGGCCTGGTGCTATTCGTAAGGTACATGAGCGCTCCAACTGCACTCAGATATGGGAATTCTGCTCCCAGGACTTCCTCCCCTCTTCTCTAGGTCTGTATGGGTCAAAGTCCGCTTGGAGTGACCTTCCGACCATTAGAGTCTTTGCAGGATATGCCTTTTCAAAGCCAAATCTTTCCAACACTTTCTGCGTGTAGGATGATTGGTGTACCAAGATTCCTCCTTGGACATGCTCAAGCTGCAAGCCTAAACAAAACTTGATTTTACCCAAATCCTTCATTTCAAACTCAGACTTCAAGTATGAGCATGCTTTTTCAATTTCTTCATCCGTCCCAATGATGTTCAAGTCATCTATATAGACGGAGATTATACAGAATCCATTCGGGAATCGCTATATAAACACGTATGGACAATCTTCGCTGTTCGTGTAGCCTTTCTTGCAGAGAAAGTCGCTCACGAGATTGTACCACATTCTTCCTGACTGTTTTAGCCCATACAATGATTTCTCCAATTTCACACTGTACAGGTTTCTATTTGCTCTGTCTTGGTTCGGGATAGGAATACCTTCCGGTACTTTCATGTGTATCTTGGACTCCAAGTTTCCATACAAATATGCTGTGACAACATCAATTAGCTTCATTTTCAACTTCAAGTTGACTGCCATTGAGATCAAATATCTAAAGGTAATTCCTCCCATGATCGAAGAGTACGTTTTTTCATAATCAACCCCAGGACGTTGAGTGAAACCTTGAGCTACAAGACTTGCCTTGTACCTTACAACTTCGTTGTTTTCATTCCTCTTTCGAACAAAGACCCATTTGTGACCTACAGGGTTTATATGGGGAGGTGTGCGGCATACGGGCCCAAACACCTCTCTCTTGTTCAAAGAGACTAACTCTGCAGTGATTGCCTTCTTCCATTCTTCCCAATCTAGCCTTTTCTTGCACTCTGCGAGAGATGCAGGCTGGGGATCATGATCAATGATCGAGGCAATCTTCTTTCAAAGTATGCATCGATATTGGCTGTTGCTCTATTCAGGGATTCTCCTGTTATTACAAAGTTTATGGCCATTTCATCATGGGGTGCTTCATGCACTTCTACTTGCTCTTCACTGTCATTTCCTATCGCAGGGCAAGTTCCTTTAGCTTTTCATTGCCCATATGTGTGCACACATTATTTTCGGCGGCTTCCTGCAGTGGAAGATTCAAGTCTGGAATTGCCTTTTTCGTTGGCTTTTTTCTAGTGCCAGGTCTCAACTGGCTCCTCTTCTTTCCTTGGGGCATTTTCGTAATTGGTTGTGGTAAGTCCTCTTGCCCAGTTTTCTCCAGACGTCTCCGGGTACTTTCGGTTTGAGGAGCCAGATTTCCTGTTCTTTTTCTTTGAGGCCTCTGAACAGGATGAGGGATACCTTCTGTTTTCTTTGGTATTTCCACCCTCTCTGGTGCATTTATTGCGGGTACATGCAACTTAACCACACCCTTTAGATCACAAAAATGATCAGGCAGTTCATTTGCTAAATCCTGCAAATCAATTATCTTCTGGACTTCTTGATTTGCTTCATTAGTGCGGGGGTCATGCGCGGGGATCCCAGTGGAATGCCATACGATTTCCTGGCATTTTTCATCCAAAGGTTGATTTCCTCCCCCTAATGACGGGAAACAGTCCTCGTCAAATATGCAATCAGCGAATCGGGCTGTATGTAAATCTCCAGTCATGGGTTCCAAATACCTAATTATGGATGCACTCTCATAACCAACGTATATCCCAGACTTGCGGAGAGGGCCCATTGCAGTCCGCTGAGGGGGTGGTATAGGAACATATACCATACAACTAAATTTTCTGAGATACGAGATTTTCGGGATGACCCCGTGCACCAGTTGCATAGGGGAATGGATGTTGTAGGCGAAGGTCCAAATTGATGAGAGTCGCTGCGTGCGAGGATGCGTGTCCCCAATAAGTGTTGGGCAAGTTACAACTCTGCAAAAGCGGTCTGGCAATAAATTTAATCCTCTTTATTAGTGCTTCAGCTAGTCCATTCTGCGTATGGACATGCGGTACAGAGTGCTCAATTGATATCCCTGTTGCAGTGCAATAGTCATCAAATGCCTTTGAAGTAAATTCTCCGGCATTGTCCATTCTGATGGACTGCACACGATGATCAGGGAAAACATTCTTAATTCTTATGATCTACGAGATCAGCTTTGCAAAAGCATGGTTTCTTGTTGACAATAAGCATACATGCGACCACTTCGAGGAAGCATCGATAAGCACCATAAAGTACCGAAATGGCCCTGACAAGGGCTGAATCGGGCCACAAATATCTCCCTGGATGCGTTACAGGAATGCAGGGATTTCACTTTGCACTTTCATGACAGAGGGTCTAGTTATTAATTTCCCGGTGGCACATGTAGGGCACAAAATCTTCATGATTCAGGACATTTTTAACATTAATGCCATGACCTTGTGAGTTATTCACTATATTTCTCATCATTCTAAGTCTAGGATGACCTAATCTACAATGCCATAAAGAAAATAACTCAGAGCTTCTAAAGACAGTTTTCAGTATACACTTCGGGTGCATGAATATTCGTGTAGTACAACCCAGATTCATATGAGGGATATTTTTCTAATACCATTTTTTCACATACCGCATGCTTCACAATGCACAAGTATTCTTTGTCATTTTCCTCATTGGTTTCTACGTGAAAACCATTGTCGGGACCCGAATTTGCAAATCCGGACCCTCTGTGTATACCGCACTAGTCCAGGATCACGCTAGTGCACACAGGCTCAACATAGATGCTATCATAGTCACACACAGCGAAATATAGCATAAACTTCATTAATTAATAATAACTGTTGTCTTACATGAATAATGCCTCACGGGGCTTAAAAAGAGTATCAATGAGAAGCGGCGGAAATAGAATAAACGCATGGCGCTCGATTCGCCACAGTAACCGACGAGGCTCGGACCCTAAGCATTCGCATCCAAATAATCCTCATCCATGATCGTAGATTCTTCCTCTTACGAAGTTGTTGTTGATGGGGTGAGTACATAAAGCACTCAACAAGTTGTGCAAAATAATGCAAGTCTAATATTCTATATGTTTGGCTTAATCCAAAGGAATGGCTAGTAAGGGTATTTTTGCAATAAAGCAACATTTAACAAGAATACAATAAATAGATTGGAAAGCGATAAAACAAATACATAATTAATAAATTCAAGATTTCAAATACACCAAGTTTCCAATCCTAAATTAATTTTCCACTTTCCATGGCACCTTGCCATCCCAACAAGTTTTTGTTTAACAAAAGTCTAACCCTTAATCTGTAATTCCGAGCATTGCCCAATACCGTGAGCACGGCTATTCGAATAGATTGTACACTCTGCAGAGGTTATGCACTTTACCCACACGATACAACCAAACACCACCAAGGCGAGTGATCATAACAAAGCCTTTACAATGCTACACCTAGACCCAAGATCGCTCGCTAAGGTTTCAACATCAAGGGTTAAACCACCACAACAGGCCCCCTCTTGCGCCATGTGAGTTAAACCGTAACCGGGACTCACTATTCACCACGACAAGATCAAATCTAGGTTTCACAAATTATTCACTAGGTCATCCCATTCCGCACATGTGGTTGCAAGAGAGACTCGGTCAAAGGCTTGCAAGGTTAAGTCCTTAAGGTGATTAAGGCAAGACTTCCACATACCCCCGCCAAACTGGCCCACCTTGGCACACCGCCTTGCCACTTGCCTCAATCTAAAATCATTACCACCCCGGTTGATTACCAAGCACCACATGCCATCAACATTTCAATCCCGATGTGTGACCTCCTCGCCACGACAACTTGATATCATTGTGTGACAACACATGACACACCAATTCATAAACATTGTTCCATATTCCATTAGTCAAGATTAAGTATCGACATTCGGACACATGTGATGACGTGGCATGGCTAAGCAATCTATGACGATCTAACTAGCCCATGTTGATTATCAACTATAATTCCACATCCTAGGGTGACAAATAGATCATGGCATATAATTGACAAGGTATGGTTTAATTCAAATAGGCATATTATCTAATTCCTGATTAATTGAAATCATTTATACACATAAAATATCATGCATAAAGTTTAAAAGACAAAATAGTAATTTGGTGAAAATTAGGTGCAACATGATCAAAGCACAACTTGCCTTGGAGTAGGTGCTGGTCTTGATCTGAGCTTGGGTCTTGGGCGACGAATCTTCTTCCGGATCACCGAAAGCGGTTCAACGCCTACGCTAAACGATGCCAAAATAGCAAATAAACACCAAACCAGAGAGCAACCAAACTCCAAAAATAAAATAAAATTCACCAATAAATAGATCTTGATTTTACAAATTTTTAGAAATTTGAAACACTCAAATCCGAGTTAAAATGCAAAAGATATAGCCTTTTGAAGTTTGAATAAATCTCAAAATACAGAAAATAGAATTTCGATTTTTCTCAATTATTTTCTATTGGAAAAGATTTTATTGCGCAACGCCGACGTCAGCCTCGACTCGGACCAATCAGCGCCGACATCGTCGCTCGTCCATGGACTCGGTCCACGGAACCGCCTCGTCCACCGTGGGCGCGCCCACGGCGCCTCGCACCACGCGCCGACACGCGGCGGCGCGATCGATTGGTCATGCGACGCCGCCGCGTGCCGATGCTCGACACGCGCGCAGATCGCGCGACGATCCGACGGCTAACGCCATCGCACACGCGCGCGATCTCACCCGAACAACCCCGATCCAACGGTCACGCTTACCCGAGCCGTTTATCGCAGACGGCGGCGTGGCTCGATCTGATGGTCCGCCGAGATCCGACGGCCGTCGCAGCTTCAGCACGGCGATGTCGCGGCGGCGCTGAGTTCCGGAGACGAGGACGACGACGACCTGACGGCGTTCGCTCCCTCGCCGGCGACGAAGAGGTAGTCTGCTCGGTGCGGCTCGACGTGGCGAACCCGCTCGAACCCACACGCCGAACGGCGGCTTGACGACGGCGAACGGCGAAAACGAAGCGGCGGCGCTAGAAAACTACGGCGAGCTCTCGGGGCTAAACGGCGGTGACTCAACGGCGAAGGCTAGCATCGCGGATGCGCTGCGGGATGAGGAACCTCGGTGTGCGGGCTGCGGCTTTATAGCCTCGGCATGCGCGCTAAAACGGCAACCCTAAATCACGCGGCGGCGGCAAGCGGCGACGGATTCGAAAACCGAATCGGAGACGAAGGTCGATACCGTCCGACGGTAACGAGCGCCGATTAGATCCGGCGATACGATCCGATCCGCTCTTTCCAAAATCAACGGCGAGATCTAAACTTACCAAAACAACGCTAAACGATCCCGACCGCCGATCTCAATCCAACGGCCAAGGCGCTAGGGTTTCGCGAAGGAGACACCCGTCCGATCTTCATCCAACGGCCACGCCGCGAGGCGGCAGCCGACGCAGTCGATCGGGCCGCACGTCGATGGGCAAGACACGCCAATCTCGGGCTTCGCCCGATCGCTTTCACTCGATTTTCAAAAGCTTTTGATTTAAAAAAATTCCCAAATTAGATTAATCTACTTTAAGCAATTAAAATATCGGAAAAATCCTAAAATTCTCATAAATACTTTGAGACATTCTGAGCACAAATAAAATATTTTTGGTAAAACTTTATATTAACTTTATCTATATATATTTAGTTTTCACAAAGGTTCAATATACTTAATTAAATTCAATTCAATTAATTTCGGAAAAAATCCAATAAATTGAGAAAATCACCAAAAAGCATATGAGCGAAATTATAAGCCAAATTTTGGGATGTTACAAACCTCCCCTTAATGTAATCTCGACCCGAGATTCAAGGTGACTAGGAAATAGGTTTGGAAATTCGACTTGAGATCCTCTTCACGCTCCCGGTTGCTTCATTCTCGAAATGGTTGCTCCATCGAACTCTGCAAAGCGAATCGACTTGGTCCCGGTCTTGCGGTCCATAACATCCAGGATTCGATTGGTTGCTCCTTGTAGGTCGATCTTTCGCAATTCAATCTCTCCCAAAGGCGCTCGCTCACTGCACCAAGACACTTCTTGAGCTGTGACACATGGAACACATCATGCACGCTGCTAGTGATCGCGGCAATTCTAATCGATAAGCAACCTCCTCGACGGCTCAAAATTTTGAACGGTCCAACATATCTTGGGGCAAGCTTCCTTTAACGTGGAACCTTTAACTCCTTTCGAGGGGTAACCTAAGATATACGAAATCATCGAGTTCAAGCTCAAATCACGGCGTCGATTATCGCATAACTTTTTGTCTTGATTGCGCGATTTTCAACTCCGTCTCTTATCATGGCAACTTGCTCTTCACTTCCTTGAGAATATTAGGGCCAAATATCATACGTTCTCTGTCTCATTCCAATTCGTGGGTACGACGAGCACGACCATATAAAGCTTCAATGGCGACATCGCAAACTAGCTCAGTAATCGTTGTTATAATCAACTCGCATATGGCAAACACTTATCCCATGATGTAGTATAGGCTAATGCACAAGCCCTTAGCATATCCTCCGAATTTGATTTACCCTTTCTGCTTGACCATCGATCATGGATGATATGTCAGGTTTGAAGTTCAAACGCGTTCCCATAGCTTCATGCAATTTATCCCAAAATCTCGAGGTGAACTGGGTACCTCTATCGACACTATTTTCTTTGGTACACCATGCAAACACACGACTGCTATGTATAGTTCTCGCTAACCGGTCTCTGAGTAAGTGGTCTTGATGGAATGAAGTGAGCAACTTTGGTCAATCGATCCACGATAACCCATATAGAATCATACCCATTTTGAGTTCTTGGCAATCCGGACGAAATCCATACCGATTTCTTCCCACTTCCATTCAGGGACTTTTAGCGGTTGTAGCAAACTCTTTGGTCTCGATGTATTGCCTTAACTCTCGCATACATCGCACAAGGCAACGTGCTCGCGACTTCGCGCTTCATATTCGCCACCAAAACCTCTCCTTTAAGTCTGGTACATCTTAGCGCTTCTGGATGAATTGAATACTTGGAATCATGAGCCTCTTCCAAAATCAATCTGCTTAAGTTCTAGTCTGCTTGGCACACAAATGCGACCCTTGAACCACATGGTACCTTGGTCGTCCACGGTAAAGTCCTTTGCTAATCCTTCATCCTTTTTAGCCTTGATTCGGTTGACTTTCTCATCATCTTTTTGTCCTTCCCGAATTTGATCTTCGAGCATTGGCTTCACTTCCAAAGCAGCTAGGAATCCTTCTAAAACTACTTCCAATTTTAAATTTTGCAATTCTCTGCACAGTTCTGACTGTCCTTCCTGCACCATCATATTCGCCACGTAGCTCTTGCGACTTAAGGCATCAGCTACCACATTTGCTTTTCCCGATGGTAATGAATTCCCATGTTATAATCCTTGATTAATTCCAACCATCTCCTTTGCCTCATATTGAGATCGATTGAGTGAAAATATATTTCAAACTCTTATGGTCCGTATATATCTCACATCTATTTCCAATGAGATAATGACGCCACAATTTCAAGGCATGCACCACGGCACCAATTCCAAGTCATCGTGAGGATAATTTCCTTCATGCGGTCTTAATCGCCTTGACGATATGCGACCACTTTACCCTCTTGCATCAATACGCATCCAAGACCTCGCTTGACGCATCACAAGATATATCAAGTCGTTACAACATTAGGCAAAACCAACATCGGGCTGTTGTTAAACGCTTCTTTAATTCCTCAAAACTCTTATCACAATCAAGGCCCATGAAAATTTCTTTTCCTTTTCAATAACGAGTAAGAGGTCTAGCAATCGTCGAAAATCCTTCTATGAACCGGCGATAATATCCTGCCATTCCCAGAAAACTTCGGACTTGAGTGATAGACTTTGGTTGCTCCCAATGCAACACTGCCTCCACTTTGCTTGGGTCGACAGCAACTCCTTCTGCAGTCATGACATGACCGAGAAATTCCACCTTTTCCTTCCAAAAGTCGCATTCTTCGAATTTAGCATACAAATGTTGCTCACGCAGACTTTTCCAACACTAGCCTCGGATGATTTGCGTGCTCGCTTGGTCTTGAATATACCAAAATATCATCTATGAACACAACAACAAACTTGTCCAAGTATTCCATGAAAATCTTATTCATCAAGTTCATGAAATAGGCTAGCGCATTGGTCAATCCAAAAGACATGACCGTGAACTCATAATGTCCGTATCTTGAAGAAAATGCGGTTTTTGGAACATCTTCCGTCCGAATCTTTAGTTGATGATATCCTAACGAAGGTCTATCTTGGAGAAAACTCCAGCCTCTCAACCGGTCGAATGGATCATCAATCCTTGGCAACGGATACTTATTCTTAATCGTCACTTCATTAAGTGCACGGTAATCAATACACATTCTAAGGCTTCCATCCTTTTCCCGACAAACAAAATCGGGCGCTCCCCATGGCGGCGAACTTGGTCTTATAAAACCTTTCTCTAATAACTCGTCGATCTGTTTCTTCATCTCTACTAACTCATCGGTAGGCATCCCAGAAGGTCTTTTTGCTATTGGTGCTGTACTGTACTAACTCAATGACAAACTCGATGTCACGGTGCAGCGGCATTCTGGCGGATCCTCCGAAATACATCCGATATTCTTTGACCACCGCACGCCCTCAATCTTGCCGACGGCTTTCATGCTATTAACCATTAATTGACCCTTGCGAACCGATGTCGCCGAATTCCACCTTTTCTCCCGTAGGGCTCTCAATGGATACAACCCTTCACCACAATCCAATACCGTCTTATGCTTGGTTAACCAATCCATACCAAGGATAACATCTAAAACTTGGGCATCTAGAATAATTAAGTTCGCTAGGAACTCTACCCGTTAATTATCGACTTTACCCCAAACATCCAATATTAGATCTTAACTCGGATCACGGGCTTGAACTAGCATCACACACTTGAGATTTTTCATGCTTAAACCATTTTTAGATGCAAAAGCTCGAGAGACAAATGAATGTGAAGCTCTGAATCAAATAATCTTTATTGCAGTGTAATCGAGTTTACAAAAACTTACCCAAGACGACGTCGATGCTTCCCGGCTCCATCGGCGGTGATGTGGTTGACTCGCCTCGAATAGTAGCTTGAGGCGCCACTCCCGCTCGTCCGGCTCCTCGATTCGCTCCGTCATCGGTGCTTTAGCGGTGTCGCTCCAAGGTTGAAACGCATCGGCGTGATTCCTCCTTTCGGGACATCTATTAGCATAATGCCCTACTCATTGCAATCAGTAGCACCTTCGGCTACCGATCACGCACTCCCCTTGAGCATTGTTACCTTGGGCGGCGTCGATAACCTTGTCCCGATGGTCGCGGTGCGGTGTTGTTGGCTTGTTAACGACTTGTGGTTGGAACCTAGCAAACCGCTATGGGTCATCCTCATTCGTAGGTGGTTAGGCGCCCACCGGTTAGTCATCAAGCGCTTGCGATTTTCCCAAGCTCCTTGCGCTTATCCTCCGTAATCAAAGCCTTGTTTACCAATTCTTGGAAATCGGAAAAGTGTGGATAATCACCCCACTTGCGACCTCGAGTTTAGTCCTTTCATGAAGCGGACTGTCTAGCCTTGTCCGTCGCTACATCTTCGTGGAGCATAGCGTGCTAATCGTGTGAATTTGTTCAAGTAATCACCACCGGTTGGCCTCCTTGCTTAAGCGCCACAATTCTTCCTTTTCAGTCCATCATTCCTCCGCACGTGGTAATCGCGAAAGGCCGTTGCGAACTCTTCCCACGTGATTTCCATGGGTGCCTCATGAGTAGCACAATGAGTTCTCCCACCATTCTCGCAAATTGCTCCTCTAGGCGATGGGATGCGTAAAGAACCCTCTCATGCCCTTCACATTGTGTGATGTACAACTTCCTCTCAATGGTTCTCACCAATCATCCGCTTCCAAGGGGTTGACGCGTTCGAGAATGTTGGCGGTCGGGTCCTCATGAAGTCCGACAACTTGGAGTAAGGACGAGGCCCGCCATTGTTGTTCTCGCTTCGTGGGGTTGTTGATCGCAGCCATATTGGTCATCTCGCATCATAGTCTCGCATCAACCGAGTTTGCGCAGCGAGAAAAGCTCCCAAGTTACGCATATCCACCGGCGGTGCTTGCTGCGGTGGTACTCCTTCATTGGGATTGTTGCTCGAGCGTAGACCACTTCCCAAGCCCCATTGTTGCTGCGAGTGTTCACCATCCGCTTGATTGCTTCTTGGGTTAGGAAAGATAGATGTAGCATAGATAAGATGCAAGAATTTCTAAAGGGGAAACAAAGTTAAACCCAACTTAAATAATCTTTATTATTATTACTTGGTATGGTTGCTTACAATGCCTAAGGGCTTTGCAACACATAACGCACACTCAACAAACAATTAAGAACCAACTAAACATGCAACTTTAACGCCTACTAAAAGGGTAAAGGCTAACTTAAAAACGCGACTCAACACTCGAGTCTCAACACAACTCTAAGATCGACTTCACTCATCCAACCACCCGGCCGAGACCGATCCGGGCATACATCGGTGGGTGGGTGGCATGGGTGCGAACCTATCCTCGTGACCCTCTGCTGCTCCTCGTGCTCCCACTCACGCTCTTCCGGTCTTCTTCTTCTTCTTCTTGGCGACCTCATCCGGCCTGGGCGACTTGGTCCGCTATTTCCTCGGCTACTGCAAGGCCTCCTCCACTCGCCGATGACTCGCCGCTGCGTCGTCGGTCTTTTGAAGCTCCCGCCTGCCACTCTCAACGCCTCACACGCTGTCTCCGCTTCTGCGCAGTGTCCTCAAGTGATCCTCCGGGCGGTGGCGAACTCAGAAGGTGTCTGCAGAGCACACTCTCCTTCCACGATCCGTCGACGCCGCACGCCGCCCGTCGGGTGAAGTCGAATACGGTGTTCTGCGGCTCGTAGGCGTAGTCGTGGCGATCCGTCGTAGAGCAAGTCTAGCGACCTCCGAACTCCACCTCGTAAGTGAACCTCTCAGGCGGTGATGTGGATCGGTGCGTGGTCTCGCCGCACTCGAGCGAAGATGATCGCCTGCGTAAGAACCCCGATGCACACCGTTGACGCCCAGCTTGCTTCCTCGGTAGAGCGGACGATCAAAGCCTCCAATCACTTGAAGAACTCTCCACGGCTCCATGGCATAGCCACCTGTCTTGACTCAAGGATCGAAGATCGGCATCTATTCAAAACAAAATTTTGAATAAGATCTCCACTCAAACGGCAACGAAAAGAAGGTAATTTAGCAAGGATGAGAGTAGGAGGATGAGATAAGCCAAGAGTTTCATATTAGTCAATTTTATCGCTTTCTTTAGAAAATAATTTTGGACACTCCTAAGAGATACCAACTACCTAGGCCAAGACCTATAGTCAACTGGCTCGATACCACCTCTGTCGGGACCCGAATTTGCAAATCCGACCCTCTGTGTATACCGCACTAGTCCAGATCACGCTAATGCACACAGCTCAACATAGATGCTATCATAGTCACACACAAATAAATATAGCATAAACTTCATTAATTAATAATAATCTTGTCTTACATGAATAATGCCTCACGGGGCTTAAAAAGAGTATCAATGAGAAGCAATGGAAATAGAATAAACGCAGTGGCGCTCGATTCGCCACAGTAACCGACGAGGCTCGGACCCTAAGCATTCGTGATCCAAATAATCCTCATCCATGATGGCGAGATTCTTCCTCTTACGAAGTTGTTGTTGATGGGGTGAGTACATAAAGCACTCAACAAGTTGTGCAAAATAATGCAAGTCTAATATTCTATATGTTTGGCTTAATCCAAAGGAATGGCTAGTAAGGGTATTTTTGCAATAAAGCAAGATTTAACAAGAATACAATAAATAGATTGGAAAGCGAAGAAACAAATACAAGAATTAATAAATTCAGATTTCAAATACACCAAGTTTCCAATCCTAAATTAATTTTCCACTTTCCATGGCACCTTGCCATCCCAACAAGTTTTTGTTTAACAAAAGTCTAACCCTTAATCAGTAATTCCGAGCATTGCCCAATACCGTGAGCACGGCTATTCGAATAGATTGTACACTCTGCAGAGGTTATGCACTTTACCCACACGATACAACCAAACACCACCAAGGCGAGTGATCATAACAAAGCCTTTACAATGCTACACCTAGACCCAAGATCGCCGCTAAGGTTTCAACATCAAGGGTTAAACCACCACAACAGGCCCCCTCTTGCGCCATGTGAGTTAAACCGTAACCGGGACTCACTATTCACCACGACAAGATCAAATCTAGGTTTCACAAATTATTCACTAGGTTGTCCCATTCCGGACATGTGGTTGCAAGAGAGACTCAGTCAAAGGCTTGCAAGGTTAAGTCCTTAAGGTGATTAAGGCAAGACTTCCACATACCCCCGCCAAACTGGCCCACCTTGGCACACCGCCTTTGCCACTTGCCTCAATCTAAAATCATTACCACCCCAGCTTGATTACCAAGCACCACATGCCATCAACATTTCAATCCCGATGTGTGACCTCCTCGCCACGACAACTTGATATCATTGTGTGACAACACATGACACACCAATTCATAAACATTGTTCCATATTCCATTAGTCAAGATTAAGTATCGACATTCGGACACATGTGATGACGTGGCATGGCTAAGCAATCTATGACGATCTAACTAGCCCATGTTGATTATCAACTATAATTCCACATCCTAGGGTGACAAATAGATCATGGCATATAATTGACAAGGTATGGTTTAATTCAAATAGGCATATTATCTAATTCCCAGATTAATTGAAATCATTTATACACATAAAATATCATGCATAAAGTTTAAAAGACAAAATAGTAATTTGGTGAAAATTAGGTGCAACATGATCAAAGCACAACTTGCCTTGGAGTAGGTGCTGGTCTTGATCTGAGCTTGGGTCTTGGAGCGACGAATCTTCTTCCTGATCACCGAGCGGTTCAACGTCTACGCAAACGATGCCAAAATAGCAAATAAACACCAAACCAGAGAGCAACCAAACTCCAAAAATAAAATAAAATTCACCAATAAATAGATCTTGATTTTACAAATTTTTAGAAATTTGAAACACTCAAACCGAGTTAAAATGCAAAAGATATAGCCTTTTGAAGTTTGAATAAATCAAAATACAGAAAATAGAATTTCGATTTTTCTGAATTATTTTCTATTGAAAAGATTTTATTGCGCAACGCCGACGTCAGCCCGACTCGGACCAATCAGGTGACATCGTCGCTCGTCCATGGACTCGGTCCACGGAACCGCCTCGTCCACCGTGGGCGCGCCCACGGCGCCTCGCACCACGCGCCCGACACGCGGCGCGATCGATTAGTCTGCGACGCCGCCGTGCCGATGCTCGACACGCGGCGCGCATCTGCGCGACGATCTGACGGCTAACGCTCTACTGCACACGCGGCGCGATCTCACCCGAACAACCCTGATCCAACGGTCACGCTTACCCGAGCCGCTTTCTCGCAGACGAAGCGGCGTGGCTCGATCCGATGGTCCGCTGGAGATCCGACGGTGTCGCGGTTCAGCACGGCGATGTCGCGGCGGCGCTGAGTTCCGGAGACGAGGACGACGACGACCAGACGGCGTTCTGGCTCCTGCCGGCGACGAAGAGGTAGCTGCTCCGGTGCGGCTCGACGTGGCGAACCCGAAACTGGAACCCACACGTCGAACGGCGGCTTGACGACGGCGAAACGGCGAGAAAACGAGCGGCGGCGCTAGAAAACTACGGCGAGCTCTCGGGGCTAAACGGCGGTGACTCAACGGCGAAGGCTAGCACTGGCGGATGCGCTGCTCGATGAGGAACCTCGGTGTGCGGGCTGCGGCTTTATAGCCTCGGCATGCGCGCTAAAACGGCAACCCTAAATCACGCGGGCGGCGGCAAGCGGCGACGGATTCGAAAACCGAATCGAGACGAAGGTCGATACCGTCCGACGGTAACGAGCGCCGGATTAGATCCGGCGATACGATCCGATCCGCTCTTTCCAAAATCAACGGCGAGATCTAAACTTACCAAAACAACGCGAACGATCCCGACCGCCGATCTCAATCCAACGGCCGAAGGCGCTAGGGTTTCGCGAAAGGAGACAGCCGTCCGATCTTCATCCAACGGCCACGCGCGAGGCGGCAGCGACGCAGGCTGATCGGGCCGCACGTCGATGGGCAAGACACGCGCAATCTCGGGCTTCGCCCAAGATCGCTCACTCGATTTTCAAAAGCTTTTGATTTAAAAAATTCCAAATTAGATTAATCTACTTTAAGCAATTAAAATATCGGAAAAATCCCGAAAATTCTCATAAATACTTTGAGACATTCGAGCACAAATAAAATATTTTTGGTAAAACTTTATATTAACTTTATCTATATATATTTAGTTTTCACAAAAGGTTCAATATACTTAATTAAATTCAATTCAATTAATTTCTGGAAAAAAAATCCAATAAATTCAGAAAATCACCAAAAAGCATATGAGCGAAATTATAAGCCAAATTTTTGGGATGTTACAACCATTGGCGCGGATGTCTTTGAAACTTAAGAGAGTGCGCGTTGATTCAGGGTACAAAAGAGATTCTTCAATTACCAAAGTTGTACCCATAGGCAATATAATTGTGGCTCTTCCTGAGCCTATTACATATGAATCGCTTGCTGCGATCGTAGTAATCTTTCCAGCATTCTTCGTGATCGACTGGAAGTATTTGGACTCTCTTAAGATGGTATTTGTTGTGCCACTATCAACAATGCATATCTCTTCCATTTGGGCGCTACACGATTTCTAAAAAGGAAATAATTTTAATTAAACAGTGGCAAAATAATTCAAATATCGCTTGAAATTAAAGAATACTGGAATAAAGAATAAATTGCATATTTATTCATGAGAGAAGTATGCTCTTCTAGAGGTTACACATAATTATTCAAAAAAATAATTTGCTAACAACCATAATTAAAAAAATAATGCGATTCATGCATTAAACAGAATTTGTAAAATATGCATTAATTTCTGCTTCTATGTCATCGACAGAAGTTTTCTTTTTATTTACCATAAGATTGGCTGCACCATCGATGTCCAGGCTATTCTGTGAGGATGAGACAAGTGGGGTATCTTCATCCATGGCATCATTATCACCAACCTTGGTGAAGTGTGCCTACTGGGGCATTTTTTTTGCCTTCTTCTTAGCCTGATATGCGTTGATCACTTCCTTGGATTCCCGACATATCTTTGACCAGTGTCCTCAAGTGCCACACCTGAAGCACGTTTGGTTCTGCTATCCATACGGCTTAGCGTGCGCCTTTTCCTTGTCATCCTTCTTCACTTGGGTTTTGGGCTTTCCCTTGGCCTGATGCCTCTCTTTTCCACTTTGCTTGCCCTTCTTTCTATGAGTGGGCTTTTTCACCTTATAGCTGTTGGCATTGACTTCTGGGCCAATGCCTCTTCTAGATGGCTGTGAGACGAAGTTTTTACGTAGAACATCATCTTGTGACTCCGCAACTTGCATGACATCAATCAGTTCGCTATACTCGTTGTATGCGTCCTAACGATAGCTGCGTGCACTCTGGATAGCATTTGGGTGGAAGGTGGAGAGAGTCTTTTCAATCTTCTCCTCGTCAGTGATCTTGCCACATAGGGAGAGATTGGTACAAATTCTGTGCAAGGCAGAATTGTATTCGGCCACTGTTCTGTAGTCTGCAAACCTCAGGCGGACCCAATCTTGCTATGCTTGGGGCAAGATGGTGTACTTGAGCTTCTCGAACCACTTCTGAAGTGCAGTCCAGAGCTCAATTGCACTCTCTTCAGCCATGTATTCATTCTTCAGAGTGGCTGAGAGGTGGTGCTTGAGGAAGTACAAGGCTTGATCGTTCTGCTCGGCGGTAGGTTGCGCGTCCTGCGAGGACCCTAGACCAATGGTTGCAAAAACATAATGGAGAGAAAATAAATAGCCATGCATTTCTAGTATACAAAATAAAGCAATGAATTCAAAATTCATAAAGAATATTCATAAATGCAGAGAATAAAGCTAGAAAAATTAAAACAGAGCCAAATAATTTTCCTGGATTTTTCTAGCAATTTTCCAAATTTTCTACTATTTTTCTTTCCTTTTCTTTCTTTTCTTTTCTTTCCATTTTCTTTCCCGGTCGAGCGGCCAGTTGGGCCTTGGTTTCTCTGGCCCATCACACACGCGCGCGGCTAGGGTTCCCACCCCTAGCCGCCGCCATTCTTCTTCCGTGTGGCGCGGCCGGGGAAGGCGAAGCCGAGGCGGCGCACGTCGTCGGTGGCGGCTTCGGGCTCGTGCGGCGTCGGCTGAAGCGGCGACGACGTCAGGCGCGGGCGGCGGGGCGGCGGCGGACGGCGAGGCTTCTTCTTGCAAGGCGGGAAATTGAGGCGCACAACGGTGGAGCTTGGGCGGCGACGCAGCGCACTGCGCCAGTGGCGGCGCGTCGGGCCGAGAAACCAAGGCGCATCGCGGGCGCCGAGGCGGCGTGCGGCATCGTGACGGGCCGGCGGGCACAGACGGCGGCGGGCGGTTCATGCGCCGCCGAGCCGAGGCGGCGGTCGCTCGAACACGGGCGCCGGCGTGGCGGCGGGTTTGCGGGCGCAATGAAGCGAGGCCGAGCGAGGCTGCGACCGACGGGGCCCGCCGGGCTTGACGGCAGCGCGCCGCGGCGCTTCGCGCGTGGCGAGCGAGGCGATGACGCTCGGGCGGCGACGCTTTGTTGGCGATGGCGGCGCGGGCAACGCGCACGCGGGGCTCGGCGTCGGGCCGGCGCGGCGCGCGGCGGCGGTCTGGCGGCCGCTGCCGGCGGGTCCGGACGCTGCGGCGGCGGCCAGGCCGAGCTAGGGCGGCGGCGCCAGGGCGTGACGGCCGAGGCCGGGTCGCGCGCGCGCGGCCGGCCGAGCGGCGATGCTCTGGCGACGGCGACGCCGGCGTCGCGCGGCCGACGACGATCGGCGCTTCAAGCGCGCATACCAAGACGGCGGCGTAGTGCTTCGGGCACACGCTGCCAGGTTCTCTTTTTTTTCTGTATGAACAGTAAAAGAACTGTAGCTTCATATCGTTGTAGCTTCTTGCCACGCGACGAACACAAAACCAGATGCGTATTGTAGATGCATGCATAGAATCAGCAAGCGATTAGAATCAATCGCCGAAACCCACCTTTTCAATCTGTTCGCCGGTAGAGCTTCATGCTGATAACGTGTTAAGGAACCTCGCTATCGAATAGTCCGGGGTCCCGAACAGATTTGAATTGGAGAACAGAGAGACACAGGTTTATGGAGGAACTGTGAGAGAATACTTTATTGCTTTCTGATTCCTTGTATAATGAGGGGACCTCTCTCTTCCTTATATAGTAGTCGCCTAGGGTTTCGGCTAAGGGACCATCGTGGGCCTTCATAGGCCACGTGGTTTCCCAGCGGTAGCTAACCATCTTGGTATATCTGAGTTTGATCTGTATTTCCATATCTATATTTCTTTTTTTTTGGAAGAAATCCATATCTGTAATCTAGAAGCTGATATTTGTGGAACAAAAAATACTATTTTGATGGTGTCAGCACCGCGTCCATCTCTTGGACGGTGCTCTGCGCGCGACATGTGTCCCCTCTATTGCACCAGATGATGACGAGAGGCACTCTCGATGTGACATGAGACCACATCACATTCCTCCCTGTAACGGCCGAAATTTTGTGGCTTTTTCAAGCCGAAATCCTCATAAACCACTCCATAAATCTCTCCTTATTTTTCATGCTTGTTTCTCCAGCAACATACAGAAACGTGAGTAGAGTTGGTATCATGCGTATTGTCTTTACTTACTTCGGGAAGCATTCGTCTATGCAATCTTTTCGTTTTCTTCATCTCTCCTGCATTGAACAAACCACTTCGGATTGCTGGCCGCTCGACCATTTGCAGTAGGGGTGGGCATAAAAAACCGAAACTGAAAAACCGAATCGAACCGAACCGAATTAACAGATTATTTCGGTTTTTTTTGGTTTTCGGTTTTCAGTTCGGTTTTTATTTTACTGCTATTCGGTTTTTGGGTTTCGGTTCGGTTTATTGGTTTTGAAAACTGAAATCACCGAAAAAAACCAATCAGCCGAACGCGTTCTACAAAAATCCAGTCCCGATCCAGCGATCTCTCTCCTCCTCGGCTCCTCATTAGTCAGTCCTCACGTGGAGTCCAGAGAGACCAATCCCCATTCTTCTCTCCCTTCTCTAGATCGTCTCTCATTCAGATCCCTCTCCAATAGTCCAGCTCTCCTCCAGATCTGAGTCTCCTCCTCTAGATCCCTCCCCTCTCTAGTCTCCCCCAACCATGCGCGTGTGTCTTCAGTTCTCCAGTCTACCGCCACGACGCGCTTTGGTCTCAACCCCGCCTCCGATCCCAATCCGCCCGCGACGGGTGCGGCGGCCTCCGAGGACACGACGGCACAACGCTGTAGGGTGGAGCCATAGCGGACGAGCTCCTCCATCCTCGGCGCGGGCCCAGTGCTCTTCTCCACCCGCTGCTCCTCCATTCTCGGTGCAGGCTCTGGCACTGCCGCAGTCCTCATCGACTTGCTCGCCCCTTCCGCTGCCGTGTTCCTTGTCGACGGGTCGTTCCCGAGGGCCGAGGCGCTGTTGCCACGTGATGGCCTTGAATGGCGACAAAGATAGCGGAAGATGACGCTCTTCTCGCCAGGCGATGGGCAATCCATATAAGTGCTACATTCTCTGGGAGCTCGCACCAGGCCTTGCCCTTCTCCAGGTGCTAGTGTTAGTACCACAAACATCATCTGAGCCATACATCCCAATGTACATTGGATAATTTCGTCCACTGAACATCGGCTTTATGTGTTCAACGTCATTAATCTTCAGAGATGAAGGCATGAAACCATCATCGCAAGAAGGTCATTGCCAAGGAATCCCACACCTAGTCGGTTGTTCCCCACCATTGCCATATCAGACAGAGAAACATGCGAATGCAATGGCCTTCTTGCGATGATAGGAACCTCACCAACCTGGGAAGCTGGATCTGAAATTCGATTTACCGAAAAACCGAATTAACCGAGCTGAATTTATTCAGTTAATTTGAATCGATTTTTGAATTTGTTCGGTTCAGTTCGGTTTTCGATTCTCAAAAACTGAAATATTTTTAAACCGAATAAATTGAACCAAAAAAACCATATTAACCAAATGCCAACCCTGTCGACGATCGAAACCGTCGACCGCAGAAGGGGATGTGAGTAGATCGTGTGAGGGCGAGGCCCGAAGTCGTGCTCGTTCTATAATGGCACGCTTCGCGGGGTGTGTGTCGGGGAAGAAGCAATGAACGCGAGGTAACAGCTCTACTCCAGTCTTGCCCAGAGGTGAAAGGTGTAAATGAAGCTCTGTGGGAGAATACAAGTGAGTCCCGAGTTGGGAGTCGCTTTTTGTAGCCCTTTAAGGGCTTCGCTGCTTGGTCCTGAGGTTGACGTTAGGTACCCGTGGCGAGTCGATTGGGGTTGTTGAGAGGCGTCGATAGTCGTTGGGGGTTGACGATAGCCGTTGGGAGTCGACGGGAGTTGCTAGGCCCTAGTTCCCGCGCTGGGGCAGGTATGGCACTGATTCCCACGCAGGGGAGAGTTTTTACATGAGATAAATAAATTGCTATAGATACCTTTTACCCTGGGAGGCGTAGAGGTCGTGGTGTCGAGGTCAAGCAGGGTCCTTGTTCTTGCGTCCGAGCCCGGGCTTGGGGAGAGCACCTCATAGGTCGGAGACAAGCCCCCGAGCTCGTGGGAAGCTGCCACGAGACCCAGGGGATGCTTATACGTGGCGAGGGTACCGATCCCCGACAGCCAGCCCCCGAGGCTCAAGGGACGACCCTGAAGTTCAGGACGTTCTTGAGTCTGATGTCCTTCGAGGAGGGGTCGGCTCCTTGGTCGAGCTCGAAAGCCTTCGAGCCCGACCTTGCGCGTGATAACTCCTTAAAAGGCCTTCGACGTGGTCATGCCCGGGAACGCTCGGGCTTTTGCCGTTCTGTTTTCGAATTGGAAACCGTGCCTAGGGACTCCTGGTCTCTGCTGCTTTGATGTCCTACGGAGGAGTCGAGGAGGCTGTTCACGATGCTTCGTATCCTATCCGGGAGGGCGGTGGACACGGGACGTGACGCCTCGGGCTTTCGGAGGGGGAAGTCGAGGAGGCGCAACCGTGGCGCTTCGCGTTCCCTGTCCAAAAGTCTCGGTGCGCCTTTTGAGGAATAACCGACGCCAGCTGTAAGAGATCAAGACTCTTTAAAATCTGAAGCCAACGCACACTTCAGAAATTCCCCACTCTTGCACCATGCTCTAGCCTTCTTGCTTGCTGCCCCTTTCTTCTCCCGACCTGACTCCCTTTCTCTGTGCGCCATGGCCAAGTTCGGAAAGAGCACTCTGACCACGAAGAGGATGAAGGAGCTAGAGGCGCTGGGACTCTTGGACCCAGCGACCTGGTGGCTCCCGACTGGGGAGGCCGAGCCGCATCCCCGGGAGGACGAAATCGTGAGCACGGAGCAGTACACGCTCTTCGGGCTGCGAACCCCAGAGAGCAACTTCTTGGTGGCCGTTCTTGCGTAATGTGAGATCGAGCTCGTCAAACTGGTACCGAACTCCATCCTTCTCCTTTCCATCTTCTCACATCTTTGTGTGGGATTCTTGGGGATCCTTCCCACTCTCTCTCTCTCTCTCTCTTTTTTGGTTTTTATTCCTTGTTCCGCACCTCGAAGGACCCTGTAGTCGGGTGCCTATACTTCCGACTGCGGACCGGACTTCCTTGCACCTTTCTTCAAGTCTCGACCCGGGACTCCCTCGAACCGTGGACGGAAAGGTGGTTTTACCTGAAGAAGGGCGAGGGAGGCGGGCTCGCGTACAATGGCACCGTCGTGGACAGCAAGCGCGATACCCTGAAGTCTGAGGACTCGACGACCGACCAAGAGGTCATCGCCGCCATCCACATCTGCGCGACGCGTGGCCTCACCGGCCAAGCAATGGTCGTCGACTACTTGCGGGGTCGGGTGTCCCCTCTACGAAAGAGGGTGCACCCGTTCTTCGAGATTCGAGTGAGGAACGACCCTACTCGGGAAGGCACCAAAGGTAAATTTCTCTGACCTCAACTGTGAGACCCTGTTCTCGCAAACAGGAACCTCCATGTGATTACTGTACTAGTCCCATGATCAGTGGCTAGCACTCACATGTTTACAACATTCATATCACAACCACAGGAGGACAACTGATAAGTATGTATATACAAGCGGAAATAATTATACAGAGTTTAATATTTACAAATACTGAACAACGGAAAATAGAGAGTTAAAGAACTCCAAAAGCCTCGCGGTTTGCCCACTAACCCTCAGGCAACTGACTAGGCAAACCTAGGGGAAATCATCGTCGAACACCCCGTGCCCTGCGTGAAAGCAAGAATCATCTGGCACTTCGCAAGCTTCGTCCTCTGAGACAGCAGATGCAATATTGAGTACATTGGTACTCAGCAAGACTTATAGTGTTTGACAAATGCAATTAAGTAATTATGCAGGCTAAGCAAAGGCAGGTTATAGGTTATTTTGCAGTTGCATAAACATTGAAAAGTATGAATTTAATAGATTGAAACATCGCATTTTTAGATAGACAATTGAAACATAAAACGATAAGCAAATATTCAAGTCTTTCAACCCAGTCTACCCAACTGCAAAAGTCCCCGGTGTTTATCCTTTGACACAAAAGCTAGTTGCAAAACGGTCACCTTCTCAAACCCATTTTCCAGAAAATACCAAAAACTAACATTGGAATGACTTCACCAAGTGTCCTTGACCGTGGACGCGGCTAATCGATTAGATTTACACTCTGCAGAGGTGTACAACTTTACCCACAGGGAATGATCAACCTCTTTTGCCAGGCCATATTAACACACTTCCTTTGGTGTGTCGGCAAGGAGATCATACAGAGCCGTTACATTTCTTGGACATGGCTTTGAACCAGCTCAGGACGTTAACCCTCATCATAAAACAGAAACACACACCCACACAAGACGTGGTTCCTTTCACGCAACACAACACCCATTTCTGTTTCATGACGAGGTGTACACCATTGCGCGGGTATGCATTTACCCACATCGAGGGTTAGAAAAGTTCGGTGTGGAAGCCCCTCACAAGCAGTCCTGACCGGAAAGCTCCCGTTATACTCCCGCCTTCCTTAGATGCAAGGCCACATCCAAATAACTTAATAGGCTCAGACTGTCCCACACCAGGCCCCGTGGTTGTACGAATTCTTGGATCTATAGCGTCCCATTGCTCGGTCCTTAATCCGATACGGGCGATACTCCACCCTACACTACGTGCAACTCCCTTTGCACCACCGGCTATTGCCAATAATCGCCCGTGTCAAACCATAGTTTTATTTTGGGTTTTAACCAAAGTACTAGCAACATTTTCCCAAATGAGGATCATACATTTGTTGAAAAGACTAAAAACATACGACGAGTAGCTTAAGCAGGAATATTATGCTAGCGGTTAATACCCAAAAATGACATTAAGCATGTCTGATTCAAACTAAGGTTTACAAGGTTCACATGTTCAAACAGATTGAGGTAAACCATAATTTACAGGATTAACTACAGCTCCAACCCAAATTAGCATTTCTATGGAGAATTATCCGGATGCATAGTACATAGACAAAAACAACATAATGTAGGTAAATTATTAGGCTCAATATGCTCAAGGGGGTGCTTGCCTTGCAACTCGCTGTCTAGGTTAGGATCTGGATCTGCGACAGAGTCGTCTTCTTTCTCGAGGATGTCGGAATCTACACGTCGATCGAACATAAATATAGTAAAAATCCAAATTTAGTAAGGGCAAAAATAAAACAGACAGTAAACCAATTAAAGATTAACTCCAGAAAACAGGAGTATACTTCAGGGGTTGGATTATAGAATTTTAAGACTTTATGAATAAAACAATTACACATTCACAATGTTAATTACTTTTACGATGAACAAACATGGATTTTCTTATAGATTATTTATTCTTAAATTACGAATTCAAGAGGCTAAAATTATAAATTCTTATATTTATAACTTCGAATTATAGATGCTAAAATTATCTAAACTAACAAAATTTAAAACATAAGATAAAGGGGTTGATTGCACTAAATCTTATTAAGCTATGATACTAGGTTTGTTCATGGCTTGAAACCATTTAATCTATATCCTAATTATTTAATTTCCTATGCACATATATATACATATATATGTGTGATTGCATTTGGCACAAGGGTTACTTCATATTTCTAATGGTAGATCCAAACAAGTTTAATCCTTAATTATTTTGGCAAGTTCAATTATTCTACTGCCACCTTATTATTCATGAATTAAATTTTTGCTTCTTTCATATTCCTTTCATACCATTATACATATTTAAATTCTTAGTGTATTGAAAGCAAGACTTAAATAGAAAGTAATTCAAACATGCATGAAAATTAAATATTTTTATATATTTGGTTTCCTGAAAACATAAGGATCCCAGAAAAATTAGTTTCATTAACTTCTAAGTTTGTTTGCAGAATTTTTGTATAAAGCATATCTTTAGCCTTTCTATTCAAATTTGAATTTCAAATTTACCCAGAGATCATTTTCAAAATATTTTTGCATATTTTGAAATAATTTGATTTTACACGAATATATAATTTTATTTCACTAATTTTGGAGTTACAATTCAAAGGTTATGGACAAATGAAGTAGCTCAGTTTCTGAAAATCAACTAAAATCCAGAAATACGCTTTCACAGTTGGAAAGCGGTTTTCGGCTTTTGGGCGCGCTGGCGCGTTTGAACCAGCCCGGTGCGACTGACAAGCTGGACCCACCTGCCAGCGACTACACGGCGAACTCAAAGCGACTGAGCGGCTGACAGCTAGGACTCATCGGTCGGTGGCACAAAACAGGGCTCACGGAGTTAAGCTCGTCGGCGGCGAACTAGCTCTGCCGCGGCGGAACGGGAAGCACCATGAGCATCAGTGCACCGAGGCGCACCTAGGGGTGGTACCCATTCACCGGGAGATGGCCGAAAAGGTGACTTCCACCGTGGGGGTGCGGCAGCGCCACTGCCGAGCAAGCAAAAGCTCGCCGCCGGCCATCTTTTCACCGGGCCCGTGCTCCTAGAGCATCAGTGGGCACTAGGGGTCTTATCTCACCTACTGAAGCGGTTGAAGGTTCGTCGCAATCGGCTGCTAACGATCGTCGGTCGAGAAGAAGAAGATCGGCGGTGGGGGTGTGCTGCAGTCGAGAACAAGTGGAAATGAAGAGTGGTCAGTGCTCAATAAGACACGGCGAAGCTATAGGGGAAAGAAATTTTGAGGATTGATGCCTTTAGGCTGCTTCACCGGTTTCCCCCTTTTCGGCTCGGGCGGCAGAACAGAGATGAGGCTGCAATCAACTCGAGACTCAGTGACTCTCAGGGAAGAAGAGGATGGGGGTCTCAATGGTGATACAGGGGCATATTTATAACCGAGGTGAGGCGGTCTCACCAGGGCTTGATCACACGTGCGAGGCTCGGCTCAACTTGGCACGGAAACGGCGAGGTGGCGCGCGGTTTTCAGGGCTCGAGATAGCACGGTATGGGAGAGGCGTGTCATGGACAGACCGAGGACGAGCCGTGGCGATGCACAAGTGCGGGCTCGGCGGGATTTGCGCTGAGACGCAGAGAGGAGTCGGCGGCGAAGGGTCGCGACTCGTTCGGCGGTGGGGGAAAAGGAGAGGTGAAGGGGAAGCCGAGGCTGATAAGCGGACCGGGGGCCACCGACAGAGAGAGAAGCTTTTCCTGTTGCTTCCAGCGAACGGATGTCGCACAGCGCCCGGGCCCACACGCTAGCGAGACGAGGCTGCAAGAGATAAGGGCTTGGCTCGGACAGCTCCATGTGAGCATTAAAAATGCTACCAAATCGTGGTAGATTTTTTTGAAACTTTTTGACCGACATCTCCTGGAAGTTTTAATCTTCCAGTAAAATTCACTGACTAAAATATCCTATAATGAATTAATTAAAATTCTGACACTGCGCATCAACCAGAATTTGCATTTCGGTATTTTATTTATTTAAGGGTGAATATTATATTAATTATTTTCAAAACTTTTTATAAGAGTTATTTTTGGGTTATGGATATCTCAATAAAAATTTCAAGTCAAAATCTCAAATAAATAATTTATACAAATTCTGACATGAGGATTTCTAGTTTTTAAATGCCTCTATTCTTGAATTTTTAAAAGGCTTTGGCGACATGATAAATTTATAAAAATTTTAGTAGACGTTCATCCTGTTCTTAGGGTGCCATTTTAATGTTTATAGTTCCAGATAAGTTTCAAACATTTTCTAGTAATCTTAACATCTATTGTTTCTAGTCAAAAGAGATGATTAATTATTTTATTTAATTACATTTCAGTACATAGGATTTTTACTAGATGGTTTTACTAGTTTACCAGCATGAATAAGGTCTCATGGTAATTTTTCCCATATTTAATTTTACCTCTTTACCTTCTTACCATTTTCCATTTAATAATTCTATTTGTTGGACTTTTCATACAAATCATAAATCCAAGGAAAGTCCAAATAAAAGCCAATAACACTAAGAAAACTCAGAAATAAATATATTCAAATCTAAAATATTAATTTTCATTTTATTATATTTTCGGGATGTCACATCAACCTTCCTCGAGCTTGGGTGAACTCCTTCCTGACTGCCCTCCCCCTCAATTTTTATCTCTCTGCAGCCCCAGCGGAGTCGTGGGTGGCGACGCGCATGCAGGAGGTGTTTAGGAAGGTGGCCCACACCTACGCCCTCGACGACCCCGTCCCCAAGAATATCTTGAGGCGGAGTGGCGAGGTAATTTTTTCTCACCCCTTCGTCGAGTTTGATCCAGGCTCAGGCTTGCTCTGACCGTGTTGAGCCATGCAGGAGAGCCGGGAGCTGCTGGAGACGGCGAGGTGCCTGCTGCCGTTGCCTGGACCGGGCAAGGGCAAGAAAGCGGCCAAGAGGCCGGCCCCGGACGCCTCGGGCCATGCCGCCAAGAAGCCCCACATTGAGTGGGGCAACCGCGCGATGGTAAGTCGATCTCGCTGAGCCCGGGAACGCTCAGGCTCGGTCCTAGCTCCTTTGTTGTTTCCGTTCACTTTTTATTCTCTGACCTTCTCTTCCTCTCCCTGCAGCAAGAGCGGGTAGCGGCTACCGTTGAGCCCTCGCCCGGCGTCGCGGTCGCAGGGTGCTCGGGGGGCGACGCTCCCCCGCTGCAGCGAGGGCAGGGCGTCGGGCCACACCCCCTCCACCCAGGAGATGGAGACTCTTCACTCAGGTGCGCGTACATTTTTGCCCTGAATTCGGAGTGTAGGTCTTCCCCCTTTCTCTAGTCTTAGCGACCCTTCTCGTTACAGACTTTGGACACCCGTCAGGCAATGACTTTGACTGTTGTCCAGGGCGAGTCTTAGGATGAGGAGGAGGGTGCAGGGGACTACCTCCTGGTCCCCCGAGCATGTTCGCAGTAAGCCCGACCCACCACGATGCTCGCGGAGGGCGACGCGACCAGGGGGGACGACCAGGGGCTCCCTGGGCCAGATGTTGGCTCCGACGGGGCCACAGCCGAGGTCAAAAGGGAAGAGACTTCAGCCGCCAAAGTCGATGCCACCGGGGCCGACGCAACTGAGCTTGAGACGGCGCCTGTGAACGCCACCAAGCTCGACGGAGCATCAGGTATGCCAAATCTCCTCATTCGTCGTTGTCTTATTTTTGGGTTTTAGTTTCCTTCATAACCTTTGTCTTCCTCGATAGGCTCGGTTCCGCCTGCGCCGCCCCGCGCCCTGCATGAGGCAGCCCGAGCTGATGCCCCTCCCGGCGTCGCCGACCCTGC
Organism: Otatea glauca; assembly: GCA_036346275.1. Classification (NCBI taxonomy): domain Eukaryota; kingdom Viridiplantae; phylum Streptophyta; class Magnoliopsida; order Poales; family Poaceae; genus Otatea; species Otatea glauca. Next base: position 54,804,087 of record CM070723.1, read on the forward strand.
GCCAGAGGGGGCTACCGAGGAAAGCGCGTCAACCCTAGGCGACGACCGCGCGAAACTCGAAGACTGCCTCCAGGAGGTTAGTCGAGCTCGAGTCCATCTTCCTCCTTTTTTCTTTTTCCTTACACACATATGGTCGTTGTGACACTTCCCATGCTTTTTCAGGGCCTAGGCCTGGTTGCCAAGGGGCTCGGGATCATGTGCACCCACGCCAACCAGTTTCGGGTGCTGTGCTCCCTGGTCGAGGATCGCGACGAGTACGTCCCCAACCTCGAGGAGAGCACGGCACGGGTGCAGGAGGAGGTTCGGCAGTTGAAGGTCGAGCACGCCTTCAAGCTCTCGAAGGCCGTCAAGGCCGAGCAGAAGCGGTCGATCGAGGCTCTCACGAACATCTGTGAGAAGGCCGAGAAGACCCTCGAGGCCAGCCGCTCGACGGTCGGGGAGATCATTGAGGCCACTCGCGCAGAGGTGGAGATGCTCTGCAAACAAGTCACAGAGCTCTCCGCCGCCCCCGCAAAGGCCCCTGCCGAGCTCGAGGCGAAGCTGGCCGAGCTCGAGGAGAAGCTAGGGCGAGCGACCTAGACGGGGAGGAGCGCTCTTGCCCAGCTTCAAGAGGAGTGGAGTCGCATCCCCAATGCCGAGGCCGAGACACTGGCCTTGAGGGCAATGGTCGCCGCACTCGAGCAGGAGAAACTTGCTCGGGAGATGGCCGACCTGTAGATAGGTCAGTCAGTAGAAAAAGGGGCGAGGGCAACTTACGTAACTTTCGATCGAAAGAAATAAAATTCCTTTCATGTTTGAAATTAAATGCGTCTTTTTAAGACTTAGCCAGAAATCTTTGCTGAAGACTTGGCCTTTACCTTATCGCCCGTTCTTGTCGCCGGTCCGGGGTGCAGGAGTTAGTTGCTGGAGTCTGAGGGCTTGCCAACATCCTCGACCTGAAAAAGAGACTTAATGCGGAGTTAGGCCATCGGACATGCCTTTGATCGAGGTCAAGCCTTAACCGTATCGTTAGGTCGAGGTGGCCGAGCCCGGAACCACTCGGGTTTGGGCCAAGCTTTGGGGAGTCAAGTTGAGACAGCAGAACTCGGAACCGCTCGAGTCCAGGGCTCCCTCTGAGGGCGGTCTCTAATTCGAAACCTGCTACGAGGGAATAGTCGGCTTACTGCGATAAGAATCAGTTTACTACGGTCAAAGCTTCCCCCGGAGGTGAATCTAGAGACCATGTCCTTCGAGCCTGGAAACGCTTCAGGCTCGGGGTGCCCTCTGAGGACGGCCTCTTGTTGGCTGTCTGTAGGGGAATGGTCGGCTTACCACGATAAAGATCGATTTACGGCGACCTTGACTCCCCGAGGCGAACCCAAAGGCCGCGACCCTGAGGCCAAGGCATTCGGAGTGCAGAGAAAACATACACAGATATAGATAATAATGGAAAGCCTATAAGCATCTCGAGGTCAGGGGGCCCTCGACGTGACCTCTGGTCCAAGCCCTGCTACAGGGGGAGTCGAGACGTGATAAGAATCGGCTTACAGCTGACTTCGACCCCCTGGAGGTGGTCCTTATGGTCACGCCTCGAGCTCGCGTTACTCAAGCTGCAAGGAAACGTAAGCGCATGAAATAAAGAGAAACTTTTATTACATGAAGGACAGCAGGCTAGGCCCCGGGCGTGGGGCGCTTAACGAGCGAAGCCTTTGGCCCGGGCCCCGACGCAGGGGAGTAGTCGGCTTACCGCTGATTCGAGAGAACGCGACCTGACGTCGCGTCCCCTGAGATGCAAGAGAGGTGTTAGTACAGGTAGTGAAGTAGAATCTTTCATTGTGGGTTAATACTTATGCCGAGCTTGATCCCTGTGGCGCGTGAGCGAAGACCGCTGCTCGAGGTTGCGGCCCTCCGAATGCAAGGGGACATGCAGAGCGTTATAAGCATGAATGATAAAACAAACTCGCTCACAGCAAACCAATTCTAGGTCGGCTCCCCAGTTCGAAGCACTTACCGAGGGTAGTCCCGGGTACGAGTCCTACTACAGGGGGATAGTCGGCTTACCGCGACGAGAGTCGGCTTACTGCGAACGTGGCCCCTGGAGGCGTACCTTGAGACCGCGACACTTGTTCGAGTAAAAGGGGGGCCAGACCGAAACCTAAGTATCTCGAGGTTGAGGAACTTGCGGCCGTGGTCGCTAGAACAAGCCTTGCCACGGAGGGAAGCCGTGATGTGATAAGAATCGACTTACTGTTGGCTTGACCCTCCGGAGGTGAACCCTAGGACCACGACCCAAAGTCGCGTTCGCTCGAGATACGAAGAGGCATAAAGAACGGCACAAGCATAGACGATAAAGCAGAACCAATTTATCGCAAAGTAAAAAGACAGAGTATCAGACATAAAAATTCTGGAGCTGATCAATGTTCCACGAGTTTGAAAGCTCTTTGCCATTGGGCATGGCCAGGCGGTAAGCACCCGTGCGATCTGCTACAACAACACTGTAGGGGCCCTCCCACTGTGGGGATAGCTTGTTGGTGTTGGATCGGTCCTGAATTCGTCTTAAGACCAGATCCGCAACAAGGAGCTCCCTGGGTCGCCCCGATCGGGAGGCATGCCTGTGAAGCGTTTGCAGGTAATGCGCCGACCGTGGCAGTGCACGACACCTTACTTCTTCCATGAGGGCGTGGTCAAGAGACCGCTCTTGCTCGAGGTCGACCTGATCGATCGAGCTAACCCTGGTGGAGCCCAACGCGACCTCGGGGGGTAGGACGGCCTTAGCACCGAAAACGAGCTGAAAGGGGGTTGCCCCTGTTGCTCGGCTCTGTGTGGTGCGGGTGGACCAGAGGATGGTGGGAAGCTCATCCACCCAGGTCCGACCCCATCGCTTGAGCTCGTCGAAGACTCGCTTCTTAATGCCTTGGACGATTTGTCCGTTGGCACGCTCGGCCGCTCCGTTGCTTTGGGGGTGACTTACCGAGGCGTAGTAGACCTTGGTTCTCCTGTCTTCGCAGTACTCTTGGAATAATTTGCAGGTGAACTGCGTCCCATTGTCGGTGATGATCCTGCAAGGGATCCCATATCTTGTAACCACAAATGAGCGGAAAAACCTTACCGCTGCTTGAGCCGTGATAGCCGAGACTGGCTTGGCCTCGACCCACTTTGTGAAGGTGTCAATGGTGATAAACAGGAACTTCTTTCCCCCGACCGTCCGAGGGAAAGGGCCGAGGATGTCGAGGCCCCAGGTCGAGAACGACCAGACGAGGGGAATGGTCTGGAGGGCATAAGCCGGTTGGTGTGTCTTTCGAGCGTGGAACTGGCAGGCTTGATAGGCGCTGACGATGTCTCGAGCATCCTGGAGTGCTGTCGGCCAATAGAAGCTCATCCGGAATGCTTTCCCGACCATAGTCCTGAAAGAAGAGTGAGCGCCACAGAGGCCCGAATGGATGTCATTGAGTAAGTATTTACCTTCCTCTGGGGTGACACACTTAGCCAGGACACCCAAAGTCCCTCATTGATACAATTGCCCATTGACGAGCCCGTACGAGCTCGCACGGTGCCTGATTCTGCAGCTCTCGGCTGGATCAGGCGGGAGCTCACTGAGGCTGAGGAACTTGACAATCGGGTCCATCCACGAGGGAACACTCTTGAGGAGGGCTACCGAGTCTTCCTGGTCGACGACGGACGGTGCCGACAAGATCTCGAGGATGACATCCGATGGAATCTCATTGTCGGATGACCCGAGCTTGGATAGGAGGTTGACACCGAATTGTCCTTCCTGGGCATGTACCCGACCTCCAGGTTCTTAAATCACCTCTCCATCTTGCGTACCTCGGCGAGGTACTTTGCCATTGAGGGTTCTGAGCATTGATAGTCTTTGTTGTACTAGTTGACGATGAGCTGGGAATCTCCTCTTACGACCAGTCGGTGCATGCCTAGCGACTTGCATGCTCGGAGGCCGACCAAGAGGGCTTCGTATTCCGTGACGTTGTTGGTCGCGGGAAAGCTGAAGCGAATCACATACTTCAGATGATCCCCCGGGGGGTGATGATGAGAATCCCAGCCCCCGAGCACTTGAACGACCTCGACCCGTCGAAGAACATGGTCCAGGGTCCTTCTCCCTCGGCCTCGGGCCCAGAGGCGGGCTCCGCCGTCTGCTTAACCACGAAGTCGGCGAGCGCCTGGGACTTGATGGTGGAGCACGCTACAAACCGGATGTCGAACTCGGGTAGTTCCATTGCCCACTTGGCAATACGACCTCCCGCTTCTGGCTTCTTCAGGATTTCGCCGAGTGGGAACCCTCTCGGAACGACCACAGCGTGCGCCTGAAATTAATGCCGAAGCTTGCGCGAGGCCATGAAAAGAGCGTAGAGTAGCTTCTGGACCTGAGGGTAATGCTCCTTTGGTCCGTGAAGCACTTCACTGATATAGTAGATCGGTTGCTGACGGTCATCTCGCTCGGCCACCAAGACAGCACTGACGGCCTGGGTTGCAGCCACGAGGTAGAGTAGCAACGTCTTGCCCGGCTGCAGGGTCGTGAGCAGTGGACGGCTCGAGAGGTATGACTTCAGCTCGTCGAAGGATCGCTGGGCTTCAGGAGTCCACTCGAAGCCCTCATGCTTGCGCATGGTTTTGAAGAACGGTAGCTCGTGCTCTCTGAGCCTCGAGATGAATCGGCTGAGGGTGGCCACACGGTCGGCGAGGCATTGGAACTGCTTTACCAACGTCGGGCGGTTATCTTCTCGATCGCCTCGATCTTTTCTGGGTTCGGGCCTACTCCCGAGCCCCCGATCACGTAGCCGAGCACCTTGCCCGAGATCGCGCCGAAGACGCACTTCTCGGGATTGAGCTTGATCATGTGCCTGTTCAAGTTGGCGAAGGTCTCCGCGAGATCGTCGATGTGGTCGACCTCGAAAGAGCTCTTGACGATGATGTCGTCGACGTAGACTTCGAGGTTTCTGAACATCAGCCGTTGGAATGTTGCCCCTGCATTGCGAAGACCGAACGACATGGTGGTGAAGCAAAATGTCCTGAATGACATGATGAAGGCCGTCTTTTCCTCATCGCCTGCCGCGAGCTTGATCTGATGGTAGCCAGAGTAGGCGTCGAGGAAGCTCAACATCTTGGCGTTGGCGGTGGAGTCCACGATCTGGTCTATGCGCGAAAGAGGAAAGTTATCCTTCGAGCATGCCGAATTCAAACCCGTGTGGTCGGCGCACATCCTTCACTCCCCGCTTTTTTTCTGTACAATCACCGGTTTGGCCATCCATTCGGAGTAGTCGATCTCGCGAAGGAAGCCAACCTTCAGGAGCTTGTTGAGATGCTCCCTGATTATTGCCACCTTTTTGGGGGCAAAGCGCCGTAGTTTCTGGTGCACAGGACTGCATCCAGGCCTTGTTTGCAATTTGTGCTCGATCACCTCCCTTGGGACTCCCGGCATGTCTGCCGGCTCTTACGCGAATACGCTCTTATTGTTGCGGAGGAAGATGACAAGCTCGAGCTCCTATTTCGGGTCGAGCTGGGCGGTGATGTGGACGCACTTATCCGGGTTACCCTCCTCGAGCTGCACGGCTTTGGTTAGGACACTGGGCTGGATCGCCGCCTTCCGACGAGTGTTCTTTGAAGTCACCTCGAGGCCCCGCTGGGGCAGCACGCCGATGATCGTCAGGGCTTTCTCCTCGCAGCAGTGCGCCACCTTGAGGTCGTCGCGGACGGTTATGACGCCATGGGGCCCCAGGAGCTTCATGCAACGGTTGTCGTAGTGGTTCGCCGCCATGAACTTGATCAAGGCCGACCGCCCAAGGATGACGTTGTAGGGGAGGTCCCCTTCGATCACCTCAAAGGTAATCAGTTCGGTGCGAAAATTTGCCGAATCGCCAAAGGTGACTGACAGAACCACTTACCCGAGCGGAGTGGTCGAGCTCCCTGGCACTATGCTGAAGAAGGGGACCGCTATGCTCCTGATCTTTGACCGAGGAATCTGCATCCGGTCCAGTGTGCTAGTCAAGAGCAAGTTGAGGGAGCTCCCCCCGTCTACCATGACCCGTCCGACCACGGTGTTACTCATGGTCGGGGCCATGACCAAAGTGGTCTTAAGGTCCTTGGATATTCCCAGGAGCGTCGTCCCGGGAGAAGGTGATCGGAACGCCAGCCCATTTGCTCGGCGGGCTTCCCAGCAGAGGCTTGATACACAGTACGCGCGACGTCTTTGAGCTCACGCCGGGACCGGTACACGAACGAACCGCCAAAGATCATGTCAACGTGGTGGTCGCCCTGCTGGAATTTTAGGTCGAGGCCTTCCCGACTCTCGTCAGCATCGCCCCCATCAGGCGACTCGCCTTCCTTCAGGAGCGCGGTCATTTCTCCTCGCCTGTCGTAGAAGGCGTCCAGCTTGTATTGCCACGTTCTGTAGTTTCGCAGGTCGTGGCCGTAGGCTTTATGGAATGGGCAGAACTTGTCTGAGTTGTACCCGGGCTGGGCCTCGTCGGCTTGAGGTCGGGCGCCGCCCCGCTGGGGTCCGCCCGACATCGTCCCTGCTGTGGCCCAGCGTGACGCTGCCCCTGTTGGGGTCGGCGTTGCGCTTGTTGATGTCGTGGCAGACCGCGCTGAGGTCGAGGCTCATTGCGGTCGGATTGCTGCACCTCCATCACTTCGCGTCCGCTGTCCACCGTGGCGACCACGCGCAGCTGTCCGCCGCCATCATTGTGGCCTTGCCCTCGCTTCTTGTTGCGCGGGTCTGGGCCAACACCTTTGGCACCAGACATCCCGGCCTTGCCGGGGATGCGGCCAATCTTGCTCTAATCGTAGTCATGCTTCCAACGGACAACGTCGTCCACGTTCGCGTAACGTTCCACCATCCGGAACAGCTTGTTGACACTGAGGTTGGCGGTGATCTCTAAGTCCTCGGTAAGGCGCCTGTCCCGGACGCCGAACTTGAAGGCCTTAATGACGGCCTCACCGGAGACGTTCGGGATCGAATTCCTAGCGCGGGTGAACCGACGGACGAAGTCACGGAGGGGTTCACCCTTGCCCTGGATGATATGATCCAGGTCCCTTTCTCGTCCAGGGTTCTCGTAGCAGCTCTCGAAGTTCGAACGGAGGGTACTTCGCACCTGGTGCCATGACCGAAAAACACCAGGCGCCTGGTTGAAGAGCCAGGTGCGAGCAGCTCCGTCCAGGACAGTAGGGAGGTAGTTGGCCATCACGGCCTCATTCCCGCCGGCCGCCAGAATCGCGGTGGAGTAGATTGAGAGAAATTCGTTGGGGTTCTTGGTCCCATCGAATCGTTCCATTGCGGCGGGCTTGAACCGAGCTGGCCAGCGCACCCGACGGAGGCCAACGGAGTACGCCAGGCAGTCGTAGGCCAGAGAGGCGCGATCACCGCTGCTGGGGTCGAAGTCGCGGTCGGCGAGGTGATCGAACTCGAGCCGACGGCGCACTCCGCGTCGGTCTTGATGGTCAAGAAGGGCGTCATCAGGGCCGTGAAGCGAGCGATCACGAACCCTTTGACGCTTGGGCGAAATGTTCAGAGAAAGGCCTTCGGAAGCGCCGCTACTCGAGCGAGCGCTGCCGCCACTCTGCTGATCGCGGGGGCGCCTGCGTATCAGCCCTGGATCCTGGTGAGGTGAGGACGGTCGTGGCGGACTCCGAGCCCGTGGGTACGGTGTCGGCCAGCGAGAGCGGCGACGTCCGCGCGATGAGTTGCCGTCGCTTTCCAGGGAGCGAGGCTCGGGGTGCTAGTGCCGCTCTCGCTACGAGGGTGTGACCTCATCGGTCGCCCTACCAAGCTCCTCAGCAAGGGACCGCGAAGAGGGTCGACTCGCCAGTAAGGTGGATCGCCATGACCCGGGATGGCTCGCAAGCGTTCCCGGTTGGGATCGTCCAGGCGGGCAAGGCTGCGGTGCCCGGATGAAGTGCGGAGCTCTTCGCGTTCCTCCCTTCGGAGGGTAGTGATGGCCTGGTTGATAGCGACCCAGGCCAGCTGACGTGCCTCCTCCGGGGTTTCTAGGTCACCGCCACTGTCCTCGCTGCCTCGCCTCCGCCGCCATGAAGGCTAGGCGCCAGCGACGGCGCAACGGCGAGAACATAGAGGTGGAACCTTCACACTTGGGAATCGCGTCCGAGTCTAGGCTCACTAATCGTGACATGTTGCTCACTAATCGTGACATGTTGTCGTCTAAGCCGAAGGTGCTAACGACGCTAAAGCAGTGGACTCCGAACGAGCGAAACTCGGGCCCCACGGTAGGCGCCAGCTGTCGACGATTGGAACGTCGACCGCAGAAGGGAATGTGAGTAGATAGTGTGAGGGCGAGGCCCGAAGTCGTGCTCGTTCGGGAATGGCACGCGTCGCGGGGTGTGTGTCGGGGAAGAAGCAATGAACTCGAGGTTTATACTGGTTCGAGTCCCCGAGTTCGGGTAACAGCTCTACTCCAGTCTTGCCCTGAGGAGAAAGGTGTAAATGAAGCTCTGTGGGAGAATACAAGTGGGGCCTGAGTTGGGAGTCGCTCAGAGGCGAAAGCGCGAGGGAGAGTTCGAGTGATCTCCTTCTTTTCTTTGTCTGTGTCTAGGGAGTCGGAGAAAAAAACCAGCTTCCCTTGGTCGATGTGATCCACCGCTTTTTGTAGCCCTCTGAAGGCTTCGCTGCTTGGTCCCGAGGTTGACGTCAGGTGCCCGTGGCGAGTCGACGGGGGTTGTTGAAAGGCGTCGATAGTCATCGAGGGCTGACGATAGCCGTTGGGAGTTAACGGGAGTTGCTAGGCCCTAGTTCCCGCGCTGGGGCAGGTATGGCACTGATTCCCACGTAGGAGAGAGTTTTTACATGAGATAAATAAATTGCTACTGATGCCTTTTACCCTGGGAGGCGTAGAAGTCGTGGTGTCGAGGTCAAGCAGGATCCTTGTTCTTGCGTCCGAGCCCGGGCTTAGGAATAGCACCTCTTAGGTCGGAGACAAGCCCCCGAGCTCGTGGGAAACTGCTACGAGACCCGGGGGATACTTACACGTGAGAGGGTACCGATCCCCGACAAATCCCTATTTGCAGGCTTGGCCGGTGCCGACGGTCGGTGGCCAAAACGACCGTGCACAGGGCTGAAAAATAGAAAATAGCCGTATGAATAAGAAGAAAAAAAACAGTATAGCTCTCCGGTGCCCATCAACCCCTGGTTCCCGAGGTCATGCCGCTAAGATTTCCAGCTGCACGGGACGTTGCCTTTTTATGCATCCACATAAATACGTGCGCATCACGGACTCCCAGTCGAGCAAATGTAGCCTCTTAAACCTAATGACTTAATCCTAATTATCTGCATGCATCATACACATCAGGCCTAAGTACACACGGGCCGTTTCAATACATACATACACACAGTCCCGTACTCACAGATGCACGCACACGGTCTATTCGTCGCTCCCGCGTGGCTCGCTCACCTACATGGCCTGCTAGTCGCTACACTGCATTGTTCAACTACGTGAACGTCTTCGTGTCCTGTCTCGCTGCACTTGCACGTGTGCTGCTCTCGAGCCACGCCTCCTCCTCGCGGCTTCTCCTCGACCTGCAGTTTATGTCAAGACACACCTGTTTGCATTTCCTTTACAAATAAAAATCAATCCAACACAGTACTTTGGTCTTCCACAAATAAATTATTCTATCACAAATATTGTTTGTCAAATTAATCATATATATATATATATACACACCACAGATAGAATTAAGGTACACAAATAATCATCATTCAACTTCTGGAAGCACTTAATTGAAAGGTATTGTACCATTTTCTCTCTTTGATTTTCATTGAACATAGCACTTTTTCAACCTTCGTGCTGATCAAAACACGCATTATAAAATCAAATTCATAACTTGATGATTGAATTTAGTTGGAAACAAATCAAATTTAACATTTAATTTCCTAGGCATTGTAGAATATTCTGAGTAAGAATTTATTTCAGAATTGTGAATTAATCCCAAAAAGATTATAAAATTGACTACTTGTTAAAATGTTAAAATGGTTACTGTAAGAGAGCAGAGTTAGCTCGGTTGTTTGGCGTCCGAGGCGAGCACATAGTTGGCCTGCGTTCGAGCGCAGGCTTTGCTGTTTTGCGTGTGAAAACTTTCTTGGTCATGTTGGTTTGAATCTTCCCACGAGCAATTCAAGATATCTAGGTTTTTGCTTGGTTTTAGTGCAACTTTGATTAGAATAGGTTCTTAAAATCTTAAGAAAGTTGTGTTTCAAATTTCAATTCATTTAGAGCCTCGGTTTAAAAGCTGTGCTTGTTTTGATTTTAATATGTGTTGTTGTTTTTTATGTTGACCTGGATTATCCGTGAGTAGATACTTCGACTCAAGTTTATCCACAGCTTGTTGTAGCTTTTGGTTTGGGTTTTTACGTTGGTTTCTTCCGTGCATCTTAATCTTACCTTTGTAGCATTTCATAGCTACTTGAGGGAACATTCCTTAAGGAGAAAATTTTAAGGTGGTTGTTTAATTGTGTGGCTCGTATGTAAACCTCGTTTTAGTCGCCTCCTCGATCCTACCAAGACAAACTTGAGCCAGACAGACTTCACACTAGCTAGACGAGTGCACAACCATTCACCAATAATTCCAAGGGCTATGCGTAAAATACTAGGCTAGGTTGGGCAATTCTAGGTTCGTCTAACGTATGTATGTATGTATAAACCAATAAAGAATGGAGTATGTGGCTGCCTTATATTACTCTGCTATGCCAGGTCCTCTGCAAAACTTCAGATCACATAGTTTCTCTGAGCTCTTGACTTTATCCGTACGTTTCAGTACCTTCCTAGCTTCAGTGAAGTGAGCTTTCCTAACATGGAGACATTTTTCTCTGCAATTTTGAGTGATCTTGCTAGTAGATCCATATCTTTCCTTATAGACAAATGCTCAAAGCCAATGGCGCCAACTATGGAGGACAGACTACACAGCCTGCAACGGCTGCTGCTACGAGTTGTGTCATCGTCGAGGAGGCAGAAGACCGGCACATCACAAACCAAGCGATGCTGCAGAAACTAAACATTCTGAGAGGGGGGATGTATAGAGGGTATTACACCCTTGACTCCTTCAGATGCCGAGGCCACGAAGAAGATGAGGCCAAGGATCATCAAGTGAGTCACTCTTTTACACCGTCTAAGTTCAATCCTGCCAAACGCGTCTGTTTCTCTAATGGCAGTGGTCAGAGTTTACAAGAGCAGCTGCAGCAAGTTCATGGCAGCCTAGAAATCACCATTGAAGCTGTGAGTGAGTTTGTTACGTTCCTAAATGGATGCCCTCGTTTGTACCGTCAGCCGTATAGCATGTACTTGCTTTTGGACAAGTGCATGTTCTGTCGCCAAATGGAAATTGAGCGCATCATAAACTTCCTGTTGCAAGCAGAGACTCACGGTTCTGAAATTCCGGGTGTCCTTCCGATCATCGGTCCGGGAAAAGTTGGAAAGAGCACCCTAATCGAGCATGCATGTAACGATGAAACGGTGCGTAATCACTTCTCTCAAATTGTGCGTTTTAGTGAATATGATCTTAAAGATGAAAAGGTAGTAGCTCTTAGAGATTGTGGTGTAATCAAGCATCAAAACTGTGCCGTTGATGGACAGAGGATATTGGTTATTGTCGAACTAATCGGGGACATCGATGAGGGTGTGTGGAGAAGATTGTACTCTCTGTACAATGCTCGCATTACAAGTGGTACTAGAATTATAGTCTCAAGCCAATCTGACAAGATTGCTAGTTTTGGTACCACACAACCTCTTAGTGTACAACGCTTGACTAGCGAAGCGTTTTGGTACTTCTTCAAGGTACGCACATTTGGAAGCTTGGACGCAGATGAGCACCCAAAGTTGGCATCAATAGCCATGGACATAGCCAGGGAGATGAAAGCAAATTTCATGGGAGCAAGCATCTTCAGTGGACTACTGAAAGCAAATTTCAACGCTCGGTTCTGGAGCATGGCCCTTGCAAGCATCAGAGAAGTCAAGCAGAATGATCTCTTACTGCATGGTGCACGTCGTGATTTTGCTGATCCTTGGCATGAGGTGGAAGTGGAACCAATGTATGTCAGGAGAGTGAACAAAACATCCTCGGAATTTCTTGTGATTCTCGATAGCTATCGAACAGGTTCTGTTCAAAGTGAAGGTGAAGCTCCCAAGATGAGTATGCAAGATCTCTTGTTTGCAAGTGCTAGTAAGCCTCAAGGGAAATTTAAGGTTCTTGCGTGCCGATCTCACATACCACCATACTACAGCTACATGCTAAACTGTGAGGTACGGAGGCCACAACGTATGGTCGCCGGGAAGAAGCGCTTTCGGAAGAATAGAAGCTAACCATCTTGGTATCTCTGAGTTTGATCTGTATTGCCATATCTCTATTTCTTTTTTGGGAAGAAAGCCATATCTGTAATCTAGAAGCTGATATTTGTGGAACAAAAAATACTATTTTGAGGGTGCCAGCACCGCTTCCATCTCTTGGACGCACTACTATAGAAAGGCTTATATTAGACGCCTCATTACGGACGGTTTCTCAAAACCGTCTGTAACGAATAATATCACTGACGGTTTTATATTGAAACCGTCAGTGACATTATCACAGACGGTACTCTACAAAAACCGCGCGATATACATCAATATCACGACGGTTTGAGTTAAAACCGTCAGAAGATATCACTGACGGTTATTTTATAAAACCGTCAATATCATCACGTATTATCCTGCACGGTTTTGTAATAAAACCGTCTGTGATATATCACAGACTGATAAAACCGTCTGGAATGCTATGTTTATCATTGACGATTTTTTTATAAAACCGTCTGAGATTTCTATCAGCGATATAAAATACAGAGGCCCGAGCCACTTTGTGCATTTTAGGGTTTCGGAATCTATTTTCATTTGGCTGCAGCTGTGAGGCGATTTGGTAAAAGAAGACCGTTGATTTTGAAGGGTGATTGAGGATCCATTTGATTTTGGTGATCTAAGGTTAGTAACGGTGTCTAATTGTATAGTATATTCAAGATCTTGCTTGGTAAGGATAGAATTTGATGATTTTTTAGATTTAGCTTGTAGATTCATATGTTCTTTCTATGTAAGGGTAGTAATGGGTTTTACTTGCATTAACACTAATTAATGCTATATGCTTGGCGTAGATGGACCAAAGATGGATGTACACTAAGAACTGTGTGAGTGCCGAGTACATTAATGGCGTCTCCGCTTTTAGAAGAGCTGCAGAAGAGGATATGTTTAATAAGGGGGGCAGTTTATGTCTTGTCCGTGCATTGACTGTGAGAATCTGAAGATGTTTCGAAACTTTGCGCAGATCGAAGCACACTTGATTATGAGGGGTTTCAAAATGGGGTATACATGTTGGACCAGTCACGGTGAAGAGCAGGAGATACAGGAAGCAGGTACTAACATGGTCGACGAAGTCAATGATATGTCGGATGGTCATATCGATTGTGGTTCCGGCGAGGATAGGTTGCGGGAAGATAATCAATCGGATGTCGCGCGTGATGTAGAAGGGAACCGTGATGATAGAGAATATGGTAAATTTCAGGGCTTGATGGAGGACTCGGAGAAACCTTTGTTCCCAGGCTGCAAGTCGAAATACACAAGGTTGTCATCCGTGCTTGAACTGCTGAAATTGAAAGCAAGCAATGGTTGGTCCGATAAGAGTTTCACAATAAGCATTACGCTTATTGACGGACATGCTTCCCGAGGGCAACGAAGTTGCCGACAACCACCTACAAAGCTAAGAAGGTTCTTTGTCCCTTAGGAATGGATGTAGAAAGAATACATGCATGTCCGAACGATCGTATCCTCGTGACCGCCAAGAGTACGCGAACTTGCACATATGTTCTGTGCAACGATCCCTGCATGCGTAAGAGTCATTCAAATGATGAAAGTGAGGGCATCCAGTGATGAAAGGACCTCCGCTAAGGTGGCATGGTATCCGCCTATAATTCCTCGCTTGAAGCGCTTGTTTGCGAACCCAAATGAGGCAAAACTGTTATGCTGGCACTCGGAGGAGCGTAAGAACGATGGAATGCTAAGGCACCTGCCGATTCCATCCAATGGAGAAACATCGATAGGAGGTTTCAAGAATTTGGTGAGGATCCGAGGAATATAAGGTTTGGATTGAGTACAGATGGAATGAATCCTTTCGGTAACATGAGTAGCCGCATAGCACTTGGCCCGTGAATCTCGTGATCTATAACCTTCCTCCTTGGTTGTGTATGAAGCGCAAGTACATTTTGTTGTCCAGATTTATCCAAGGACCAAACAACCTGGGAACGATATTGATGTGTACCTAGCACCATTGGTGGAAGATCCAAAACACTATAGGTTCCTGTGGTGCAATGTATGAGATGCGTATAAACGAGAGAACTTCACTTTGCAATCGCTTTTTCTCGCACCATAAATGATTACCCCGCCCTTGGTAACCTATCAAGCCGTAGTACAAAAGGAACCAAAGCCGTGACTCACTACTTAGACAATACCGAGTGTGTGGTGAATCACTCAAGCAAAACTGTTTACATGCATCACCGTAGGTTCCTTCGGAGGAATCACCCATACCGCAAAATGAAAAAACAATTCGATGGAACGAACGAAGAAGGTTTAGCTCTAAAGCCTTTAAGTGGGATAGGTATCCATGATATGGTTAAGAACTTGGATGTTGCGTTTGGAAAGGGGCGTAAATCGAGGTCCCGTGAGAAGAGCACGTGGAAGAAGAGATCAATATTTTGGGACCTACCTTATTGGGAGCACCTAGAAGTTCGGCACTGCATCGACGTGATGCACGTGGAGAAGAATGTCTGTGATAGCTTGATTGGTCTCTTATTGAATATTAAAGGCAAATCAAAGGACAGTATCAATGCTCGCCTTGACTTGGTCAATATGGGCATAAGACCCGAGTTAGCACCGAAAGAGACAGATCTCGGCCGAACATATCGCGAACTCGCTTGTTACACTTTGTCTAAGGCCGAGAGAACTGAATCGCGCTGCTTGCATGGTGTGAAAGTTCCGTCAGGTTACTCCTCTAACATCAAGAGACTTGTTTCGATGCAAGATTTGAAATTAGTTGGCATGAAGTCTCATGATTGTCATGTGCTGATGACACAAATGCTCCCTGTGGCAATTAGAAGTATTTTGCCAGTCAAGGTCCGGGAGACAATCACGAGGCTGTGTTATTTCTTTAACACAATTGCTCAGAAGGTCATCGATCCCGAAGCACTAGATGCACTGCAGGCTGAGGTGGTGATGACTCTATGTAATCTTGAGATGTATTTCCCTCCGTCGTTTTTCGATATCATGGTCCATCTCGTTGTTCACCTTGTGATAGAGATAAAGATATGCGGGCCCATGTTCCTACGTAGCATGTACCCATTCGAGAGGTATATAGGAATTCTAAAGTCCTACGTACGGAATCGATCTCAGCTGGAGGGTAGCATTGTCGAAGGTTATGCAATCGAAGAAGTCGTAGAGTTCTGCGTCGATTATATGGCTCAGGTCGAACCAATAGGTGTGCCTCGATCTCGCCATGAGGGGAGACTCCAGGGCATCGGGACCATCGGAAGGAAAGCAATCACGCCTGATCCAGCTTCCTATGCTCAAGCTCATTTCACGGTTTTGCAACACATGGATGTAGTGTCCTCGTACATCGATGAGCATAAGCACTGGCTACGGCAAGAGAATCTGACGCGGTAAGAGTTTTGGATCACGAGACAGCATAACCTTCAGTTTAACAGATGGCTGAAGGAGCGACCCATCACTGGGACCTCGTCAGGTGATACGCTCACATGGTTGGCAAAAGGGCCAACATTTACAGTTGTAACATGGAAAGGATACGACTTAAATGGGTACATATTTTACACGAGAGATCAGGATATGAAGAGCACAAACCGTAATAAATGGTGTATGCATAGATGCGTTCAACACCGTGGGTCAACGAGGAGCTCCTACTATGGGTTTATAGAGGAGATTTGGGAGCTCGACTATGTACTATTCAAGATCCCCTTATTTCGGTGTCGTTGGGTCCACCTCTAGCATGTGAAGGTTGACAAATACGGTGTCACTACTGTCAACCTCGCACGCGTCGGATACCAAGATGAACCATTCGTACTCGCTAACCAAGCTGTTCAAGTATTATATGTAATCGACCCGTCCAACAAGAAGAGACATGTAGTTCTTCAGGGAAAAAGGAGGATTGTCGGAGTAGAGAATGTAGTGATGAGGAATAATACAATCAATTCGAAGAGTTGCCTCCTATCGAAAAGAGCATCACAGTCCAGGAAGAACAACCCGAAGAAGCTAGCTACACACGCGTCGATCATCATGAAGGGCTAATTTTGTTACAAAAGAATAAGCAAGTGGAGTTATGATTTTAAGTGTACTCTAGAAGATAATAGAGTTGTTTGTAATGAAATGCTCGAAATTAAAAACTACTTTGTGTATATATGCATCCGATTTATTTAATATAGTTTCCTTTCCTTACCGATATTGCTCGCACAAACCAAGTATATACATTATGTCAAGAAGGCCAAACTTTGGATTTACCTTAGCAATGAAGGTCTCTGTCAATCTTCATCACGACGGTTCTATAATAGAACCGTCAGTATAGTTTATATCATAGCCGATTCTATAATAGAACCGTCTGATAAAACTATCCTGCAGTTGCTCTAGTAACCGTCTGATAAAATAATATCACGAGCGGTTCTAGTTTAGAACCGTCGTGATATTTTATCACGCACGGTTCTAGTATAGAACCGTCTATGATATGGGAGACCTATAAAAGGCCACTTTGGCGATCATTCATTCTCTACTCTTCCACTCACGCTACAAAGCCCTAAGTATATTCGCCTCCGCCCGACTCGCCGACGCCTCCCTTCGCCAGCGCCGCTCGTCGACCCCTCTCCCATCGACGACGCCACCCCTCGCCGACGCCTCCCCATCACCGACGCTGCCCCCTCGCCGACGCCTCCCCATCGCCGACGCCGCACCCTCGCCGACGCCTCCCCATCGATTTTCGCTCGGTAAGTGCCGATAAGGGATGGATTCTTAGGGGGAGATTTTAACTTGGTTAGATTTCAAAATTATAAGAATAATGGCAAAGTAGATCATAAATGGCAAAGTAGATCATGAATGAATGAATGAATGAATCAGTTTTTGATTCCTACTCGAATGGAGCTCTTGGTCCAGATGGCATTCCTTTTATTTTTTATCAAAAATTCTGGAATATTATTAAAGATGATCTGATGGCTCTATTTAGATCTTTGGAAAGAGGAGAGCTTGATTTGTTCAGACTTAACTTTGCTATGATTTCTTTAATTCCTAAAGAGAATAACGCTAGAAATATGAAGTAGTTCAGACCAATTAGCTTGTTGAATTGTAGTTATAAAATTGTTACAAAGGTGTTAACAAATAGGATTAGTCATATTTGTGATAGAATCATTATGCAAAATCAGACTGCTTTTATTAAAAATAGATACATTTTAGAGAGTGTGGTCACCGCTCATGAGGTTATTCATAAAATCCATCGCGATAAAGATAAGGGCCTTGTTCTCAAACTTGATTATGAGAAAGCTTATGATATGGTTAATTGGAGCTTCTTGTTGGACATTTTGGCTAAGAGAGGGTTTGGGAGCAAATGGCAGTCGTGGATTCATTCTATTTTAAATAAAGATTCTGTAGGGTGAAAATTAATAATGTTGAAAGTAATTTTTTCCAAACTGTAAAGGTTTAAGGCAAGGGACCCTTTATCCCCAATTCTTTTCAATCAGTTGCGGATGTTTTTACCGTAATCTTACTTAAAGTCATTAATTCAGGATAATTAAGGGTCTTTGTGAAGATGTTTGTCCCGTGGTATCATCGCTTGCAATATCTTGATGATACCCTTTTGTTTTCTAAAAATAAAGAGGAGTTTGCTTTACATCTTACTTACAAGAGGAAAATGAGTTATTGTCTATTAAACAAGGGATATAAAATATTTGGGTTATTGAAGAAACCAAAGCTAGACAACGAGCTAGAGAAAAGAATGTTAAAGAAGAAGATAAAAATACTAAATATTTCCATGTCGTGGCTAATCAAAGAAGGAGAAAGAACTTTATTACTTCTTGAGGGCCCTGATGGTCCTGTTTATGATACCAATAAGATGCTTGATATTTCTTGTGACTATTATAAATCCTTATTTGGCTTTGAAGCTAATTAAGCTTAACATTAACCTTGGAGATCTATAGATTAAGGGTATAAATTTCTAGGTAGTTCTGAGGTTGGTAAGAAAGCAACTACAACAAGATTACTCAAGCCAATTGTGCATGGTGTGATCCAGACTAGTGTCAGAGAACAAGTTAGATATTACTTATGAGAACTTATAACTAAAATATCATGAATTGCTTCTCTCAACTTACCTTCTCTGAACTACCTTTATACCCATTAAATAAAAGCAGCTATCAATTGGTAGCCTTCCATGTTTGTTTACTTTTCTTTCCTGTTGTGCCACGACAACTAGCCTAGATTGCAAGATGGTGTCCCCTCATTCGCCGTTTGAAGGATGTGATGAGTCACCGAAAAGAAAAACTCCTCGAGGTCCAAGAGGAGCAAATAAAAGGCCCACGGAACGATATACCATCACAAAGGGTTGATCGAAGGATGGGGCCCCACCAACCAAGAAAGGCGGTGAATGCATTTAGGACATTGTGCGGATAGTCGCGCGGAACGGGTCCCCATCACATGTCCATCCCGAAGTCACCGATGATGAGAGCCGCAACGACTTGGTGATAGAAATTATGTCTTCGCTCGATATCCCGAAGACTTTGTGATCTTAGTGCGACGGTATGCACCGCTAGTGGCGGAAAGGCGTGGAAGAATTTCAAGAGCACCCTTGTCAAGGAATATGTCAATAAGGACAGGACTCCCTTCTCTAAGTACGGGTTCATTACTGAGGATATATGACAAAATTTTGTTGAGGCGAAGACGACGGATGAATTCGTGCGTCAAAGTGAAGCCTACAAGGCCCTGCAGGCAAGGAGCACCCACCCCCACAGACTTGGCACCGTTGGGTACGCGGGGAAGAGGGAACAATGGGAGAGGGAGGACGAGGAGGCCTTTGTGCCATTTGCATGTATCGTTGACCGACGCGCCAGAGACTGGCTGAGAGCAAGGTCAAGTGCAACGTCTTCCGACACCGTCTCCTTTACAAACCCCGCGGACGAGGAAGTCTGCCAATGACTGGTAAGATATCGGACTTCCAATTTTGTACGTAATTAGTCCGTAATTTCGTAAGTGAATTAACTTTTCGAGATCTTGCAGGTAGCGATGAGTACACAATCTTCCGAGGGCACTTTTTTTGCCAAACAGGGAGAAAGATGTACTCTCCATAGCCTTGGGAAACAAGGAATACCCTGGTCGCACGCGAGGCGTTGGGGTTTTTGTTCCCTGGAAGTCAGGATTTTAAGGCGACTCAGACAAATACCGCAGTAGGAAGAGAACCAAAGCAGAGCGAGAGGAACGACTGGTACAAAGGATTGAGGAAAGACTAAGAGAAGAATTCAACAATAAGATAAAAAGCCTCGAGGAAAGGCTCAATAATCATCTGCAAGAAGTCCCGGATGTATGTGGGCAAATCAGCCCACTACCAAAAAGAGTAGCTGTCGTCCGCCACTCCACAAATTAACATGGGAAATCTCCATGTCTGTGACATCAAGGTACTTATATATATGTCTTGAATGCTCCATACAAATAGCTGTTGACGCAGAGCTAATCGTGTACCGCTATGTAGGTGGCCACGCGTGCACTCTCCAAGTGAGACTTGTCCATGGTGCCACCGTTATTCCTACGCCGGGGTCGCGATCCGCTTATTGAAGGGGCGCTGTGCACGCACCCTTGTGGCACAGGATTCACGAAGGTTAATGTGGACGGTGTAAACGATAATTTCAAGACCGCCCCACTTCCGATGCCCCTAAACGACGAGATTGTGATATCGGGGACGCCATTCACGCTTTATCCAAAGGCCCAGAATGACATCTTCCCGGATACCCGCCCTCCATCACCGAGCTTCCCAATCGCTCGAGCGGATGATGCACCTCGCCAGAGCACGAAATCGCTCCCGAGCCCCGCATCAAAGGACATTCGCTTGATGGTGCCCACTCGTCGCCGTCGCGCGCATCTTTATGGCGTAAAAAAGTCAAGGGCAAAACGGCGTATCACGAAGAAATTGGACTATCCAATTGCCCCCGCCCGAGTATACCAAATAGAGAGCCTTTTGTAACAGGAGAGCGCATGAAGAACCTTTCTATTGCTTGCGCCAGACAGCGAATTGGTGCATGCAACAGGCTAAAAGCGCTGCAAGACCGCATAACGAGTATATCGGCCGGGCCAAGTATGAGCATCTATTCAATGAGTCATCGGGGATTCTTCACAGCCGACTTCAATGACCTTTTTGACGTCTTCAACCTCGACGCCCTCGATGCCGCGCTCTTGAGATGCTGGACATTGTAAGTGTGTGCATTCACATTCTACATTCGTATAATATCGATAAAAGTCATATATATATATATGACTCAATGCTTTCGTATATTTAGATACATGATCCAGGAAGCGAGGAAGAACGAACAACCGGTGGGTTTTCTAGACCCACACATAGTCTCCAAGCAAACAATGGACAAAGATTACGGATTTGTCAAAAAATACGTCGGAGAGACCTTGGCGGCTCAAAAAGATAAAGAGTTCATACTTTTACCCCACAACCCAGGGTAAGTGCTAGTTTGATTTGCACTATGCTCGCAACTCGCTCATTAATTGACCATGCCGACATACCCGTAGGTTTTATTGGGTTCTCATTGTAATTCATCCATCGACGAATCGGGTTATTTACCTTGATTCCTTACAGAGTGACAGCCACGACTTACAACCTATCGCAAAATTAATCACCAAGTAATTAATCACGTTTCCTCTAAAGATAACATGGTCATGTAGGTTGTTCAAACGTGTATGTTTCTCCTGGAATAGCTGAGGCTAACCTATTGCAATCACGTAGCGCGTTCAAAGTGTACAAATATTATGGAGGGCCTTTTGGCAAGGACAGGGCGAAGCTGAATCACGATTTTAAGTTTCCAGTAACCGCTGTACACAATAATCCTATGTAAACTATGTAATAATGATTCTGGAACTAACCAAATCTATATTTGCAAAGTGCCACCAAAGCAGGAAAGGAAATAACTATTGTGGATTTTACGCTTGCCACAACATGGAACTCCTTGTCACTAAGAATACGACTAATCGGGTAACAATCTGCGTTGGAAGAGGCCGATCCGAGCGAATTCGAGGCCAGCTTTGTGCCTTCTTGCTCACCAAGTTTTACACAAAAAGGCGAGTTCCACGCTGTAGTATAACTTGAGGAGTCGTATTTTTCTAAATTACCATTTGGGTTAATTGTCAAACTTGTGTTGTGGATTTGTAAATTGTAGTTGTGTATTCGATTAATTGGTTAATGCTATTGAGTTACATTTGGTTAATATATCCGAGTTCATTTCGAAATGGTTGTAATGTTTTTGTAATATGAGTTTAGTTATTCGTAATCGCTTTTTCCGCAGGGCGTGGCTAGCATTTCCGAGGCTAGCCAATAAATAGATTAATGGTTGCTCGTTGGAAGTCTTATCACGACGCGATTTTTAATTAAAACCACCATGATATAAAGATGTAACAGACGGTTTCAAACAAAACCGCTCGTGATATCATCACATCATAGACGGTTTTCAACTAAAACCGTCTCGTGTTGTAATGATGTAACAGACGGTTTCAAACAAAACCGCTCGTGATATCATAACATCACAGACGGTTTTAAAACAGTCTGTGATATGATAATATCACAGACGGTTTTAGTTTAAAACCGTCTGTGATAGAATATCACAGACGGTTTAGAAACCGTCTGTGATATATTCTATCACATCACTGACACATGGTTACAGACGGTCTGGGAAACCGTCTGTGATGACGGTTCCGAACCGTCTGTGATAAGCTTTTCTGTAGTAGTGACGGTGCTCTGCGTGTGACGTGTGTCCCCTCTATTGCACCATATGATGACGAGAGGCCGGCGCTCTCGGTGTGACATGTGACCACATCACATTCCTCCCTGTAACGGCCGAAATTTTGTGGCTTTTTTAAGCCGA
Source organism: Otatea glauca (assembly GCA_036346275.1). Classification (NCBI taxonomy): domain Eukaryota; kingdom Viridiplantae; phylum Streptophyta; class Magnoliopsida; order Poales; family Poaceae; genus Otatea; species Otatea glauca. The sequence goes on from CM070723.1 coordinate 54,826,213, forward strand.
AATCCTCATAAACCACTCCATAAATTTCTCCTTATTTTCATGCTTGTTTCTCCAGCAACATACAGAAACGTGAGTAGAGTTGGTATCATGCGTATTGTCTTTACTAACTTCAGGAAGCATTCGTCTATGCAATCTTTTCGTTTTCTTCAGCTCTCCTGCATTGAACAAACCAATTCAGATTGCTGCAGATCTGCATTCATAATGCTCTCATTGATTCCTTACTCACAACACGACCGGTGTCGATTATAACAAGAACTTTCAGTACGTACCTCGGAAGGGTTTATAATCGGATGTGTTAAAAGTAGGCTAGTTGATATTTCCAATGGTATAGTCCCTCTGTTCTGAATGCATGCCATTTTAGTATATTACACGTCCACCAAAGCGCATGTACAAAAGGCTGCATTACTCATCTTTATTAAATCATTGATTGTTCCTTGGATGATGCGTATTACTCTAATCCATCATCCCAGTAAATAGTATTAGAAATAGCTAAAGAGTATGGACATACAAAGAGAAAAATGTTAAAAAATCAGTTCAAAGATTTAAATGACGTGTATTTATAAATAAAATTGAAAAGTTAAAATGACATCTACTCGTATAACATATGTGAGACCATGTGGAGGTCAACTTATGGATGTGTGATGAGTATTTGACATTTGTTAAGCTTGTATCGATTTGTGTGAGTTTGTTTTGGGCTTTAAAAATTGAATTCAGAACACAGCGACGAAAGAAAAATTCAAGAATGTTTTCGTAAATATGGGTTCAACAGATATTGAGTGGGCAAAAATACATTAAGCGATAACGACATCCCTACGGTCGAATAGAGGAAAAGGATTAAGCGATTTGCAATTTTGGGCCGCTGTCGGTGTGTTGTCGGACTGGCCTTGTGCTGGCGAACAGACCGACCTAGTGAGCTTGAGCGATGCACTTAATTGGGAATTGATACTGGTGTTGATTACATATTGCATATTATGTTGAGCAATGTTACGTGATGTTTTGCTTGTATGAGATGGTTGCAGGATTTAGGAGCTAGGTCATGGTGAGGCGGAGGAGATCGGGACTAGGCTAGGAGAGCTGAGGACCAGATAGTCAAGGTGACGCCGAAAGATGACTAAGGCCGAGGAGTTGCTGCAAGTCAGGATGACAAGCTGATGGATGAGATGTTAACTTAAGCCCTACTCAAGTGATGGAGGATCGTTGGATCAAGGGTTCGCGGGAAGAGTAGAGGTTAAGTTAGTGTTAAAGGGTTATTGGATTTTGAACTTAAGTGACGATTTGAGAAGCGTGCAAGTGCATAGTTAAAACCCTATGTTGTTGGGTTGTGGGTTAGCCCATATATGAGTGACGAGTGAATCTCAACCTTTTATGAGATTTTTTGAGGGCCAACAATGTTATCTAAGGGTGGAGGTTGCCCCTAGTATGCTATAAATAGAGAAAGAGGGGTGGAGGGATGCATCCATACCAAGTCTTAGAGAATGGTTTTTTTAATTTCTTATGCTTCTTTGAGTTTTGCCCACCATGAAGTGTGGCTTTGTAATCATCCATTTCTATGTAATGCAAAATTCAAGTTCATCTATGTTCTAAAATTTATTTTGTCTCTTCTATTTTTACTTGTTTCTTTCATACAACTTGAGTTTTGCTTCCTCCTACTTGTTGTATTTCCATTGGATTTAAGATGTGTATGAGGTTAAGGAATTAATCTAAAACGTGTCCCAACCCAAAGAAGATCTAATAGAACTTATTATTGCTGCAAGTTGTGCTTGCAACATCATGTTCTTTAGATGAAATCACTATGTTTGGTGCAACTTGAACTATTTGCATGAAAGATTGAGACCTTGGGATTATTCTTGCAATTCATATTTAAATCTTAGTCATAATACCATTTCCTAGTCGTGGTTCAAGTTTCATCAAGTTTGGATGGGTAAAACTTGAGTTGTTGAAGTTTCTTCGTGATAAAGTTTATGAAATTTCTGTTTTTGTACAGCATGGATGTTAAACTAGATAGGTATGTTATTTGGGCTTTGTTTTCAAATTTATTTTGGAATCATAACCCTAAGGACCTTATCTTGCTAGTTTCAAGTTTCATCAATTTTGGATGAGTAAATCTAGAGCTATTAATGTTTCTTGACAGTCAAGTTTGATATTTCTTCATACCTGAGTTTGCTGAAATTCTTGCTCTATTCATCCTGTTTTTGGTATTCTTAAACCTAGTGTTTGCTCTATAACACTAGTGTTTTTGAGAAGAGATTCTTGAGAAGGAAATTTTAATTGGCTCCTATTCATCCCCTACAGTCGCCAGATTCGGTCCTTCAACTTGCATGCATGCGAAAAATGTTTCAGGTTAGCAAGAAGTCGGCTCTAAATCGGATGTAGGGGAAAGGACAGCGAACCTAATACCGAGGGTGAGAGTCCATATGGTGATCTACCCATGTTTATGATGAATATTTGACTGTGTTTGAGCTTTGTGTGCTCATGTTTAAGTTTGAATAGAATTTGATTTGGTTTTGAGCAATTTGAGTTGATATGTGTGTGAGAGCGGAGCTACCGATGTGGTATGGGCGGTAGTACCGGGCTATAGTAGCCGGTAGTCATTTTTCAGTGAGGTGATTCTTTGGGTTGAGCAAGGGTGGTACTACAGGCCCTATGGGCGGTATTACCGAGCAGTGGTTAGCGGTAGTTATTTTTCAGAGTGTGCATTTTGGGTTCATGCTGGGCGGTACTACCGGCCCCAAGTTGGTGGTAGTACAGGCCATGGAATGGCGGTACTACCAGCTTGGGGGGCGGTAGTACTGATTTTGCGAGGGAATTGTGTTGCATTCTTTGAGCAATGCTACGTGACGATTTGCTTGTTTGTGATGGTTGCAAGATTTCAAAGCTAGGTCATTGTGAGACGGAGGAGACCGGAACTAGGCAAGGAGAGCTGAGATCTAGACGGTCAAGTGATGCCAGAAGATGACTGAGGCCAGGGAGTTGCTGCAAGCCTGAAGAAAAGGAGCTGAAGCGTGAGCTACTAGTGATGGACATGACGAGCAACGACAAGGTGGATCGGGACTATGCTTAGGGAGGAGCTAAGGTTCAGAACAGTTAAGAAAGCCGGAAGCGTCATGATCAAGCGGACAAGAACATGTGGCGTGCCAAATGACTTTGTCCTGTTTGCAAGCAAGGACGGTTTGGGGGATCCGAACGTGTGAGAAGCTTGACGGCAAGTCATTGGGCTACATTGAAGGTGATGAAGTATGGATGATGCTTTGAGACGAAGGAAAAGCGAAAAGACCGATCGTAGGGCAAATTGGCAATTTATCCATTACTGGAGATGGAGGCTGTTTGGAAAACTGCAGTGTAGGGCCTAAGTGGTTTAGGTCAAGCCAAAGTGGAGATTGATACAATTCGGGCTAGTAGAGTTATTTGGAGCGTCATGGAGAAGGGTGCTTTGAAAAGCGTGTGTGTGGGTGTGTAAAACTCGTTATATGTTGGGTTAGCGGGTTAGCCCATGTTGAGTATGGATGGTATCCACTTCTTGAGTTCTTGCTCTATATTTGGTTTCTTTCTCTCTTGATCTTGTGTTTCTAAGAATGAATGATTGATGGATGAATACTCTATAGATCATATCACAATCATCTAGGCAAACTCTCACATGATCATCAAGAGATTTCTCAAGAAATCAATTTTTGATTTGAGAAGAAAGAATTAGTGGTGGATCTTGTTCTTGCATGTTTGAAGGGGCGTTTCTTTGGTGTTCTTATTTGTTGTGACATGTGGAAGATCATTTAAGATCATCTTGATCATCAAATCCTCATGAGCAAACTCATAGTGAAGTTTGTGTATTTGACCTAGTTTTAGTATAACCTTCATTAAAATTGAAAAAAGTTGGAACTTTGACATCAATCTTTATAATTGATGGTTCGAATAGGTTCCCAACATCTATAGGAAAGTGCATGCAAAATTTCACAGGTTTTAGATTAGCCGATCAAAAGTTACATCGATTCTTGAATTCAAAGTCACGCTGATTTACTATTCACCCTGATTTTACTGTTTATCCGGCAGCACCAAACTACTTTTCATCCAGTGCTACCTTACTGTAGTATGATAATACCGCCCAAAAGTGATTTTTTAGAAAATTTATTCTTTTGCTCTTATTAGCAAAAGTTGGAACTTTGACATCAATCTTTATAGGACGTCCAGCATGCAAGACGTTGACTAATCAACCCCCCTACTCCCAAGCTGGCTGCCTACAGGGCCCCACCCACGTAGGCATGTACCTGTACCCACTACACCAAAAACGCCATCGAGCGGTTCATAATCGCCATCGCTGGCGTTATTGAACCGCCACAGATATAGTGCCACTGATAATCGAGGATTATCAGTGGCGGTTTTCTAACCGTCACAGATAAGTGTTATCTGTGACGGTTCTACATACTAACCGCCACAGATAACAATACTATCTGTGGCGGTTCTATCCACCTACCGCCACAGATAACAATACTATCTGTGGCGGTTCTATCCACCAACCGCCACAGATAACTACACTATCTGTGACGGTTCTTTCCTACAACCGCCACAGATAAAAATATTATCTGTGGCGGTTCTTCCCACCAACCGCCACAGATAACTATATTATCTATGGCGGTTCTATACATCAACCGCCACAGATCTATATTATCTCGTATGCGGTTCTATCCACCAACCGCCACAGATAGTGCCTGACCGAAAAATAAAAATCGCATTTTGGGCTAGCCTCGTGTCTTTGCTAGCCATGCCCTCTCAAACATATAATACATCAATCACAGATTTTGCATACACACATTATAATGTACAACAATCACAGATTTCGCATATACACAACTACAATATAATACATCAATCACAATTGCAATTTTGCATATGCACAATTATAATGTACAACAATCACAGATTTTGCATATACACAACTACAATATAATACATCAATCACAATTACATATAATACATCAATCACAATTACAATCACAGATTTTGCATATCACAATTACAATATACACAATTACAATGTACAATTAAAGTGTCTCATGCATGAGGTGCTCGATCATGGTGATGGTGTAGGGCATGCCTCCCACTGGACTCCTCCCTTCTCCTCCGCCTCACCATCTTTGCATCAATATTTCTCAGAGTATGTAAATGAAGTCATTATATATCATACTATGGAAAGCTAAATAGATCACTTTTGTTGTATCACAAATCTAGCCGATCCATTGCCGTCTTATTCCATGTGAATGCCGTGGCATCCTCCAGATATTGTACATGCATTAGCTAGTTTATACTCCCTCTATTTTTGAATATGTGACATTCTATTTTTCAATTTTTATTCCTAAATACATATCATTCTACAATTTTGATCCTACTTTTTACTATTTTTCCTTCTATAATCTCCATTTAGCTATTTTTAATGGCATTTACTATCATACATTAGAGTAAAACACACCATCTAAAAATATAAGGACCATGTAATCAAATATCTTATGAATGGAAGGTAAAGATGCAAAGGAGGGTTCCCATTTGAAAGGAACAAAGAGTTATTTACACTTTGTAATGAAAGTAATTGAAGTAAAAAGCCTAAACTAGTGGAGGTAAACTAGAAGCCTACTGGTCTTGGAGGTTGAAGACATGTGATTTGGGACAATAGTATGGATGACTGGATCGTTGTTGTCTTCGCCATAAAACTCGCCATTTTTGTTGATTATTTCCTTCATGATGAAGTAGGCGAGCTGCCCTCAATGCCTTGGATTTGTAAGAAGCACCCCTACCGTAGACAACTTGAGGCGCTGTAAGTATAAAAACAAAATTAAGAGAGAATATAGAAATTGAGTGGTGTGAATCAATGTGTCATGTCGGCATGATCGACCTCTACGTCATTGTCTTTATTGTGCATGATAAGATTTCGCGCATGTAATCGCACACTAAGTACCCACATAAATTTGTTCCTTTCTACCGCTTGTGACATCGCAAAAATCGAATGAACTAAGATGTCGTCGAAGGAGCTATTTACTATGAAATATGATATAAGAGTATTCCTTCGTATGCACTGAAACTTCGTGACGGATTGTAAGGGATTTGTGGTATGGGCGTATCTCGAGCTCTTCCGACAATATCTTTTGAACGCCTCATTCACTAAATGTGTCATCTCTTCAAAGTCTTTTTAGGTTTATCTATTGGATCCATGATCAAGATCTTGCTCTTTTACGGATGAATTATTACGAGAATCCAATGGAAGCTACATACACATGCATGATGCCACCATTAGTCCTTACATCGAGTAAATAACTAAATAAACGAGTAATTTAACTAGCTAGTGAGCAACTTACTTAAAATTGTATGGCAAAAGTATAAACTCCTTGTCTTGTAGTTTAATCAAAACTTTATATACGCATTCTCGACCTCCTTTGGTACTCTTTTGATTTCATGTTGGCAAACCGCTCCTGGTCGAGGAATCCCAATCGCCCCTTGGTTCTTCGTACTTCAATCATCTCGATCTATATAACGAATTAGTTAGACATGAAATTTATCGGTATTACGTGAATGTAGGCCAAGATTAATATATTAGACACTTACAAAGGACCAAAGATCTCAAAAAGATATGTCGAGGGCGCCGTGATAGAACAAGTTGTGCAAGTTATCGAATTCTATTAAGAAGTAGCCATGGCCCTCATGGTGAAAAAATGTTCCTCACGGAAAATTGCGGTGATCATCTTTGGGAGTACGCCTTGGTTGGATCGATCTAAGTACCATGCATGTAATCGCCGCATCATGGGTGTTAGACTTTTAACTTCAAGCGGTGACCAAGGGCTTCCCTACCTCGAATTTCAATCTTTGTTGATCATCTTGGTCATCGACTTCGCCTTGCCCTTACTTTTTGTCGCACGACATCATACTCGGTCCGGCCTCGCTTTGATCCGGGCCGACACAAATTGTCTAATGTGCCAATTTTGGGATCGAGGTTGTAGGTTTGTCATTTGAAGTACCAGTGTTATAGGTTTACGCTTTGGAGTACTAACGGTGGCCATCTTGATGGGGTCCTCAATGCATTTCTTTTCTACCTCATTTTGCTTCTTCCCGCTTCACTCTCGTGTCTTTGCCGTGACGGATGCGAGGATTGTATCAGCAGAGAGGATGGCACCGCATGGTCCAAGACGATGCCACGCTTGCGCCATTGGATGAATGAGTGGACGGCACTTCCTAGAGTAGTTATCTCATCATTGGTGGGTTTTCCATCCGATCTCAAAGAACTGTGGTAAATACCGTGTCCACTTGGACCTTTGCATAACTCGGCGCTATCGGGGTATTGTGCAGACACCCTTCTTGGCACGGATAGACTACCCTCGTAGCGTACTGCATAAATATGTTCATCACGGCACGTTGAGTCGACAGGTGTGGGGTCCCGTATGTCGCCCACGGGATAATGGTTGTTGTCCGCTTCGCTAATGGCGTGGGCGCGCAATCTCCGCGACGACTGTAGGATCGAGAAAACGCGTTGTGGGCTCGCGATCGACTCAAGGCTTGTTGTACTTGTCGCTCAACTTGTTCTTCAATGGTGCCTTGTATTTCTCGCAGAACCCTTTCCTTCATCATTTCCATTTCCTTCTCACCGCCATCTTTAGCTCTCTTGACTCCTATAAGAGTCTCCGTGCTCGGGAATCCACTCCTCCATGGAACCTTGACCCGACGCCGTGTCCCACTGAGGTGCTCTTTGTTTCCTAGGGCCGTTAGCTCGCCTTTCTCCCTATCTCGGGTGAAAAGATCCTTGGGAGGATCGGGCGTGAAACTCGTGAACTCGCTGCGGCCATTGCTTCGTCTTCACCGCTCTTGAATGATAAACCCCGAGAGACAACATATTCGCCGCTAGCACGTAGTGCTTCACTCGTCCGTAGTCCGATCAAGGGACTTGTGCCACCCAATTGGACCGCTTCTAATTCTTGCCTCTCCCATTGAGCAATTTTACCCGCGTACCCACTCGTGCCAAGTCCGTGGGGTGAGTATTCTTCTTGCGATGCTAATGTGGTCCTCACCGACTTCCTTGTCGCTTCGATTGCTTCATCGCCACAAACTCATCCCAATATGGCTCCAATCTTGGGTACTCTCCGATGGTCGACCGGTTTTGCTTCACATAATTTGTGTTCACCGCTTGAAGTTTCTCCACGCCGCATCCATGGTCATCAATGCGTCGCGACGCACAAGATCTTCGGCCCTTCGGGAATTCAAGGTTTCTTTGAGCTCGCCCACAGATCCTCTTTGGTGGCTCGGGCACTTTATGCCAATCCGAATAGGTGATTGGCACTTTATCCCTTACGATGTACCCGCATGTTGACTGTATTTTGTCACTGATTTTCTCGGTGCAACAGGGCCCCGAGATCTAAGACCTCCGAGATGGTGTACCGCCTTCAGCTTTTAGTTTTCCCTCGTCCCGGCGCCTTGCAACAGGAGCATCATCCACAATGTGGAGGCCTCGGCACATTGGGTGGTTGTGTGGAGGGTAAGGTACCGCTCGGCTCTCCTCCACTATAGGCTCGGTTTGGGCTCCATTATAACTACTGCTTCAACCCAAACATAATTTTCACAATTATTACAGAATCATCTCATGGAATTTCAAAGCATGTATGTACTTGTCCTGTGTGTAATATTGTGTGTTGCTAAGATGAAAATGATTTTGCAAGAGCAAGATACTTAATTAGCTCGTAACAAAATCAAGAGCTTAGAGTATGAGGTAATATGAAAGTTTCTAGTATCAATTCAATGTGGTTCTTGCCTTCTCACAACAACATGATCGCTTTTAATTTGTAGGGATTGAGAGATATGACTAAAGATCAATCGGTTATTGGTGTCAAACAAATCGGCACTATAATCGAGTTATGAAACTTCGAGAGAGAACCGAGAAGCCTCTATTGCGTAAGCTATGGCACATATGATGGAAGACATGAAAAACTATAAGGTTTTGTTGTCTTGAATTACGAAATAATGTGGTTTCTAGCTTAACACTTATTGATATTTGTGGTATATATCATATTTTGTTAATGTATTGCTACCGAACTATGAAATATTTTGTTATCATATTAGTGGTAAGGTCTTCTCGGCCTTGAACTATGAAATAGTGTTTTCGGCCTTGAACTATGATGGTTCACTAAATCGTGCGAGATGACGATTTTGAACCATCTGTGATGAGATATTATGTAGTAGTGTGATTTTCTTCAAGCATGAGTGTCTCAATCTTGTAATTAACACAACCCGATCTGAAGATATCGGAGAGAAAATAAGAAAGATGCCAAAGTCCTAATCGATTCATATAATTAAAACTTCCGTACGCACTCGAATCGGAGAAAAGAATCACGCCACGCTAGCCACGCCGCATCCAACGTTAATAGTTAAGTTTAGCTACTCGTAATCACGACGCTGATAGGTTCACGAGAGGAAAAGAGAACAAATTACATGCAATCAAGCGGACATATCAAAAATTAATTATTTGGTTTAGCTGTTCGAGTAATTATGTTGACGAGTGCACAAGGAACTAAAATACTTTCACCGCCAATTGGCAGATGTTAATTGTGCTAGATTCCAATATACCACAAATGCATATTCATAATTTAAGAGTCAAAAAAAAAGAAAAAGAATTTCTATGTGTATGTCTCCCTCTGTTCCACAATATATATAACTCTATTTTCTTATAAAACATTTATAATGTAAGTCCATTGAACAAACTAAGAACGTAGTTTCTTACAATATTCTTACTGTGAAAAAGGTTGAGTAGTTTCGGTGTGATTTTTATAACTTTGTGTTACACTAAAAATATCATCTTTTAAAAAATATAGGTCACATCTTTTTAAGAACTGCCACAGATAAATATACTATCTGTGACGGTTCGTATACAGAACCGCCACTGATAAATGTATTATCTGTGGCGGTTCTCAGATACTAACCGCCACAGATAATGTTATCGATGGCGGTTCTTTTAAGAACCGCCACCGATGTGCCTCCTTGAAATTTGTTTCAATCTTATACAAACTATTGTCGAATAGCACACGAGTTCGAAGACCTAGTTTTTGGTGTCACGCAATTGCAAATTTCGATTTTGTGTATTACTTGTAAAGCAAATACATAAGCAATTTACGGAAAGAATCCGGACTCCTTTCACCGACGGACTCAACAAACTTTCCAAACTTTCAATCGGATAGAACACTATTTTGTCATCCCAAAAACAAACAAGTACTCTTGAACAATCAAACAATCACCAAAACTAGCAAAGTCCAAACCGACTCAAAGACCAAAAAACTAGCACATAGCTAGGAAACAAAACCAAAAGACTTTAAACTACCATGCACAAGATTATCTTCAACAATGGTTATCATTAGGGTTGATTACATAGAGGAAGACTTGCGGCCTGGTCATAATTTGCCCAGAGCTAGCTCCGCCTCGATATTTTGCCATTACTCGTATATAGCTAATTATTTTCTTTCACAATTTGCCCTTCTTCATGATCGTCGCGATGATAGGTAGCTTCTGAGTGGTTTCTTCCTCGAGCCCGATGTTGCCATCTACGAAAGGAGGCAACTCATCAAACTGGTTGTACTCTTCCTCATCCATGACATTCTCAACTCCGACGATCCTTCTTTTCCCTCAAGAACTACATGGCGCTTCTTATCTGCACGGTCGATTACATAGAAGACTTGTGCTACTTGCTTCGCAAGTACGAATGGTTCATCTCTATTTCCGACATGTTCGATGTCCAAAGTAGTGAAGCCGCATTTGTCCACCTTGACACCCTTTGGGAGTTGTACCCAACGACAATCAAACATTGGGATCTTAAAAATACGAGAGTCGAGCTCCCAAATCTCTTCTATGAACCCGTGAAGCTACTCTTCTTCGCTCTGTGTTGTCATAGGCATCTATGCGAACACCACTATTTTGGTAAGTGCTTTTGCTATCCCGAGATCTCGTAAAAGGTATATCCATTTATGTCGATCCTTGCCATGTCAAGATTGTACCGATGGCCCTTTGCCACCCACCTCAACATGACACTCGCTTCTTTCCCTACCATATGCTCTTTGAACCAATGATTGAACAAACGGTTATGCTCTTTTGTTACCCAAACTTCTCGATCGTCCACGATTTTCCTCTCGTAGCTTATCCTTGTGCATGTCCATATACAAGGACACCTCAATCGATCAAGCAAAACCGTGAAATGAGCTTTTTCGAATAATCCATGATCGTAAGAATTTGTTGATTTCCTTCCAATCGCCCTTTCCTAGCCACCTACCCTCATGTCGGGATACAGCACTCCTACCGTTCCACCCCTCCATGTAATCCACGCAAAACTCGATAACCTCCTCGCTTGCATAACCTTCCACAATGCAGCCCTCGGCCAAGATCGATTGCGTACATACTTCTTCAGATACCCATGTACCTTTCGAACGGGTACATCCGATGCAGAATACGGGCCACATACATTTATCTCATTCACAAGGTGAACAATGAGATGAACCATTATATCGAAAAATGATGGAGGAAATACATCTCTAGTCTGGCATAGTGTCTTGACCACATCATTCTCGCGATTCTGAGAAAGTCCGATGGGATCGATGACCTTCGTGAAATCGTGTTGAAGAAGAAACACAACCTCATGATTGCCTCTCGGACCTTTTCGTGCAAAATACCTCTAATTGCAATAGGAAGCATTTGTGTCATCATCACATGACAATCATGAGACTTCATGCCGCTTAACTTCAAATCTTTCATCGAGACCGGCTTCTTGATGCTTGAGTAACCTGACGGAACTTTCACACCATGCAAGCATTTGCAAAGTTACATTCTCTCTTTCTTCGAAAGAGTGTAGCAAGTCGGGAAGGTAAAGTCGCCTTTCCCTGTCCCGAGGATGTAGCTCACTCGATTTTCATATCTTCCGAGTCCTTCGTGCCTTTAGTCCGTCCTTAGTTTTGCTAGGAATGTTCAAAGAAAAGACCAATCAAGCTATCACATACATTTTTCTCGTGCATGACGCCTATGCAAAGGTCGAACTTCTAAGTCCTTCCAATAGGGCAAGTTCCAAAATATCGATCTCTTCTTCCATGTGGTCTTCTCGACGAGACCTCGATGTATTATTACTATCTCCCTTTCCAAGTACGACATTAATATCCTTAACCATATCATATACCTCTTCCCACGATTTAGGCCTTGGGGCTATACCATCCTCTTTTGTCCCGTCGAATTGTTTTTTCATATTGCGGTAGGGGTGATTCCTGCGAAGGAACCTACGGTGATGCATGTACACGGTTTTCCTCGAGTTATTGAGCCACACACTAGCGGTTTCATCCATGCACCGGGGGCATGCTTTGGCCCCTTTTATAGTACGACCGGATAGGTTACCAAGGGCGGGAAATCATTGATGGTGCAAAACAACAATGCCCGTAGGATGAAGTACTCGCTTGTACTCATCCCATACCAGACACCTTCGCTCCACAAGATCACAAGATCTTCCACCAATGGTTGTAGGTATACATCAATATCATTGCCGGTTGTCTCGGCCCTTGGATAAGCAATGACATCATAATGTACTTTCGTTTCATACACAACCAAGGAGGAAGGTTGTAGATCTGAGAGTTACGGGCCAAGTGCTATGAATACTACTCATGTTACCAAAGGATTCATTCCATCCGTACTCAACCCAAACCTTACATTCCTCGGTTCATTCCTCAAGTCCATCCTAAAGAGCCTATCGATGGTTCTCCACCGGCGTAATCGGCAGGTGTCTTAGCTTTCCATCCTTTTACGCTCTTACGAAAGCCATCGCATCGGTTGGGCATGCTTTTTGTTTCCAAATAAACGCTTCAACCTAGGTATTACCAGTAAATACCACACCACTTTAGCGGGAGCCCCTTTCTTCACCACGGTGCCCTCGCTGTCATGGCCTTTACGCTTGTATCGTGATGATTTGCACACCGGACATACATGCATGTCTGTATACTCTTTGCGATAGAGTATACAATCGTTTGGACATGCATGTATTCTTTCTACTTCCAATCCCAATGGACATACAACCTTCTTAGCTAAATAAGTGGTTATCGGCAATCGTTTCCATCCGGAAGCATGTCCGCTAAGAGTTGTAATAGCGCCGTGAAACTTTTATCGGACCAACCATTGCTTGCCTTCAATTTTAGAAGTGAAAGCACGGTGTGCAACTTTGTGTATTCCTCCTTGCAACCCGGGAACAAAGGTGTGTCCGAGTCATCCAACAAACCCTTGAATTGATTAAACTCTCTCTGACTAGTGTAGTTCCCTTCTGCATCGCGCAACATCTGAGCAAGATTATTATCGTCATCAATGTCCAACCTATCCTCATCAGATCCATAACTGATGTCAGCTGCCATAATGCCTTCTCCATCATCCAATACGTTATCACCTTCATGTATGTTTTCCTCTTCACCGTGACTTGTCCAACGTGTATAGCCAAGTACAAAACCTCTTCGAATCAAGTTGACGAATACTAATAAAAAGGATACCCCAACAGCCCGAAGCAACGAGCCAGCAGCCTCAAGCGTATCTCCAGCCCAACAGGCCGCACCCGGCCCGCCGCCGACCGATTCACTGCGAGACGCGAAGGCATCCGCCAAGCCGGCCAGAAGCGAATCCGACCGAGCAATGATCCCGACCCCCTCTTGGCGGGCGGGATCTCCGACTCGACCAAACCAAGGTGGTGAACGCCGAGTCTTTGCGTGTCAAGTCCTCACCGCCTACCGCCACGCACTTCTGATAAAGTCAATCGGAGCGACTATACGAGGCGGTGGTTCCTTCCCAAGAAGATCTGGTGATCAGAGAAGACAAAGCTTCCACCCATCAACCGGTCACGATAAAGACGAGCGCACGCGCTCCCTCCCGAGGCAAAGACCACCACGCACTCGACGCCGGCGATTCGCAAAGGATCACAGAGGCAAACGCTACTTCCCGAAATACCTAACCTCCCCGACCACCAAGGCTACCAACCCGATGGGCAAGACGGGTGGCGACCGATCCACAAGACGAAGGACCGAGCTCCTAGCGAGGGTCGCCTCGCTTCCTCCTAACTCTCGATGTAACCCGCCCTTCCTTTGTATAAAAGGAGGTGGCTAAACGAAAGCAAGAACAAGAAAGGGAGAGAGCGCTATCAAACTCCTCTCGCTAAGCCATTGGCATCCTCGCTTGTAAAACTTTGTGCGATCATCTGTACTAAGAGTAATACAACACCACCACACACGAATCGGAGTAGGGACCTTGGCCAACCAAGATACATCTTGGACTCACGAGTCTAACCATTCAGGAGTGGAACGCGACCCCTAGACTTACAAATTTTACTTGCCGGCGCTCCCAAAACGCCCGGCGGTTGGCGCGCCGGTGAGGGGCTTCGCGCGTCTTCATCACCATCTCCGATTCATGCTTATCTCTGATGGCATCCACCCATCGCGATTTCGCATGATCGGCGAGGAACCGGATCCGCTTGGCTCCTCGACCGCCCGTCACCCCGACGGAGGGCTCACGCTTCGTCCCGCTGCCTCCGAAGACAAGCGCCGGCCGAGCTTAGGCGCCCTCTCGGCGGCCGCCAGCTCGGCTTAGCGCCTGCGCCCCGGCCGAACCCGAGGAGTGCTCCGCCGCGGTCGGCGAAACTCCCATAGGCGGGCGGGTGACCATGTCACCCCGTAGGCTCGCGATCGGTGGCGATGGTCGGCTACATGCCAACCTCCGTCCGAAGTTGTCGGAAGACTCTTCCGCCCACGGCCCAGCCCGACGCTGAGTATCCCGCCCCACGGCACTCTCGCGAGTGCAGCGTGGCGGCATGGCCGATTTGGTCGTAGCCACCGCTGCTGACGGTCCCCGTCCGGCGACCGAGGCCAGGAGGGGAATACCAGCCGGCCTTGGCCACGAACCTTCGAGCTCGCCAGCTGGAGCTCAGCCCAACGCAACGCCGAGTGGAGGAGCGAAGGGTCGAAGCCGACCGCCTCGAGCCAACACGAGGCAGATGACGAGCCCGAGCGATGCAAGTCTTGGGCGACGCAGCGCGGGCGCTGTAGCCAAGAGCACCACAAGGTGGGGGCGAATCCGCGCCCCGGTTTTCCCTCACGCGAGCAAAACGTGGTCATGCGCCGCATGCCGCCCCGAGGCCTTCCGGAGCCCGCAAACCCGGAGGCCGAGCTACCTACTGTAACCTTGGGCGGTGTGGAGCGCGCGTCGCGTCGGACATCTGAGCCTCCGGCCTCCCACCACCGGGCGCTACTTCCGGCCACCGGGCCCGTCCACATGGAGCCGGCCGGTGCGCGCCAAGACCGCACCACCCCAGCCTCACGCATGCCCGGCGCGCCCAGCGCCACGGTAATGTTTCGACATCCGCGCCACCCTCGAGGCGCCAAGAAAGATGGCGAGGACGCCGCCACTCACGTGTTGCGGATGGTGAGCGCCACTACGCAGCCCGAGCCTCGATGGTCTGGACCACGGCTTTTTGCGAGGATCCGCCAGCGGTATTTTCCCCCGGTCCCGGCGCCTACCAACATTGCAAGTACACGGGCCACCAACCCGTGTCGGCTCGAAGATTACCGGCTCGCATGCGGGTCGGGAAGCGACGGATGATCTCTTCATCATCCAAGACCTCCCCATCTACCTCGCGGACTCGGCTCGAGCACGGCTCGAGTACTGCCGCCAAAACTGCGTCGAATCGGGGCGATTTGAAGAATCTCTTCGTCGATAACTTCGGGGCACTTACAGCGCCACCTGGAAACTCCCGGACGAAGGGATGCAAGCAAGCGGCCAGGGAAACCTCCGGACTACATCCGCGGTTTTCCGCCAGGTAACGAGCTCCCGACATCTCCGACGCCGATGTCGTGGGAGCCTTCATCTACGGCACCTCTCGCAAGGCCTTGGTGCACAAGCGAAACGGGCCTCAAGCCCAGGACCACCAAGGAACTCCTCGACATCGCCACCAACCACGCCCCGGCGAGGAGGCCGTAGGGCTATTTTCGAAGGAGGAAAGGCCCAGCGAGCTCCCGGCGTCAAACCGTCTCCTCCGCCGCCGACAAGCGAGCGCGACGGAAGCAGATCCGTGAGACCCAGTGGTCGCCACGGTCGATCGCCTGCCAGCGGCGGTAGCCCGACCGTCGCCCCGACCGCTTCGAGAAATTGATGGACGGCCCATGCCCAAACCATGGGTTCTCCGTCAAGCACAAATACCGGATGCAAGTCTGAGGCGCTATCTCTCTAGCGTCCCCACCACGCTGCGAGCAAAGGAAAGAAGCTCGCCGCGCCCCGAACGGCGGAGAAGAAGGCGACGACGAGTTCCCGAGCCCGACGGCCGCCTCATGATCTTCGGAGGATCGCTTGCTACGCCGAAAAGCGTCGACTCAAGCTCGCTATCGCGAGGTCCACACCGCCACGCGGCGTCCCCAATATCTTCGGTGGTCGGAGTTCCGATCACCTTTGATCGGACCGATCACCCGATCGCGTCCACACCGAAGGTACCGCTGGTGGTCGACCCGTCGTCGAACGGCGCCTCACGAAGGTCGCGATGGGCGAGCGCGGCCTCAACATCCTCTACGTTGAGGCGTTCGGCGCTATGGGGTCCCGCGCTCAAGCCTCCGGCCAAGCAAGGCACCTTTCCATGGCGTCATCCGGGCGACAAGCCCATCCGCTCGGGCGGTCGACCGCCGTCACCTTCGAGGCCGGAAACTTCCGCGCCGAGACCCTCACCTTCGAGGTCGTGGATTTCCCGGCGCCTACCACGCCATCCTCGGGAGGCCATGCTCGCCAAGTTCATGGCGATCCCCGCCACGCCTACCTCAAGCCTGAAGATGCGGACGCATGGAGTCATCACGCGGCATCGCCCTTCGGCTGCCTTCAGCTGCTGGCCGCGGCGGTGCGAGCTCGCCTCGGCGATCGTTGCCTCTGCGAACTCAACAAGCTCGGGAAGGAAGCCGCCGAGTCCGTCCCGAATCCAAGAAATCGGGCGGGATCCTTCAAATCCGCCGAGGACACGAAGGAGGTCACGGTCGATCCACAGTGATCCGACCAAGACCGTCTTGGTCGAACCACGCTCCGCCAAATAGGAAAGCGCTCGTCGACTTCCTCCGCACTAACAAAGATGTCTTCGTATGGAGGTCCTCCGACATGCCGGCATTCCAAAGAGGTCGCCGAGCACTCCTTGAGCGTCCGACCGGGCTCAAAGCCGATGCGCCCAGCGCTCGCGCCGCCGATGAGAAAAGGCGCGGGGTTATAGGAGAGATCGCCAAACTCTTGGCGGCGGTTCAAAAAAAGGTGCGCCACCACAGTGGCTAGCCAACCATGCTTGTAAAAAGAAGAACGGGCAATGGAGAATGTGTGTTGACTATCACGAGTCTCAACAAAGCATGCCCCAAGGACCCATTCCTTACCTCGCATCGACCAAGTCATCGACTCCACCGCTGGTCGCGAGTCTCTTTCCTTCTCGGATGCCTACTCGGGCTACCACCGATTTGCGCTAAAGGAGTCCGACCACCGCGACTTCCTTCATCACTCCGTTCGCCTGCTCGCTATGTCACAATGCCCTTCGGCCAAGAAGCGCGGCGCTACATACCGTGATGTATGCAAGCGTGCTTCAATGACCAGATCGGCGCAAGCGTTGAGGCATATGTCGGCGATATTGTCGTAAAGACCGAGAAAGGCGGCGACCTTATCGCCGACCTAGAAGAGACTTCGCGAACCTTCGACGGTTTCGCATAAAGCTCAACCTGCAGAAGTGCGCCTTGGGGTCCCCAAAGGAAAGCTCTTAGGCTTCATCGTCTCCGAGCGAGCATCGAGGCCAATCAGGAGAAGATCTCGGCGATCGCGAGGATGGGCCCGGTCGGCCAACCTCAAAGGGTCCAGAGGCCGGATGCTGGCGGCTTTGAGCCGTTCGTGTCTCGCCTCGGCGAACGCGAATGCCGCTCTGGTCGCTCAGAAAATCCGACCGCTTGATTGGACACCGAGGCTCGGAGGCCTCTCCCGCTTGAAGGCCTTCTGTCCTCGCCGCCGATCCGATCGCCCGGCACCGGTGAACCGCTGCTCCTCTACATCGCCGCCACTACCCAAGTCGTCGGTAGCGGCCCTCGTGGTGGAAGCGGCGGGAAAGAAGGCCGTGAGCTCAAGGTACAACGGCGGTCTACTTCATCGATGAGGTACTTTCCGAGTCCAAGACTCGGTACCACAGTGCGAAGTTACTCTCACGCGGTGCTCATCGCAAAGAGGAAACTTCGTTCACTACTTCGATCAACACGCCATCACCGTGGTGACCACGTCCCCACTAGGCGAGATCATCCACAATCGCGATGCCTCGGGAAGGATAGCCAAATGGGCGCTCGAGCTTAGCGGCCATGGCATAATATACGCCCTCGGACCGGCGATCAAATCGCGAGCTCTGGCCGACCGTCGCCGAGTGGACCAAGCCTGTGCACCACCGGTGGTCGAAGACCCGTCTTGAACAATGTACTTCGACGGGTCTTACACCAGAATGGCGCGGGCGCGGAGTCGCCATCATCTCCCCACTCGGGAACAGAGCTGTACGCCATTAGGTTGCTCTTCGACGCGACCAACAACATTGCCGAATCACGAGGCTCGCCAGCGGTCTCGGATCGCCGCCGACCTCGGTGCTCGCCGGCTCGTCCACACGGGGACTCCAAGCTTGTCGTCGACCAAGTCATGAAGGTCGCGGGCCCCGAGACGCCCGCATGGCCGCGTCTTCGTCGAAAATGCGCGCGGCTCGAGGAGCTTCAAGGGTTTCGAGCTTCACCATAGCTACCGACGTTACAATGGCGAGGCCGATCACTGGCCAATCTTGCCTCCAGTGAGCCCATCCGCCGGGATCTTCGTCTCGACCTCCTGCGCCCTTGTCCGTGGACTCGGCGGTGGCCGGCCACCCGACCAATCGGCAAAGACGTCGCCCGGCCGACGCGGCGGTCGGGCGAAGACTTGGCGGATCGCCCGCGGTGTGCTAGCACTCGAGTCCGGCTGGAGGAGGCCCTACATCGACCGTTTGTGGACGGGTCACTTCCCCGACCACCAGAGGCCGGCGCCTCGCCCGTGAGCAAAATCCTTCGTCTGATCGGCCAGCACCTCTACAAAGGAGTCCCTCCGGTCCTCCAAAATGTATCTTGACCGACCAAGGAAAACAGGCTGGCCGACGACATACACGCGTAGTCTGCGGTCACCACGCGGCACCCGATCTCTTGTGGGAAGGCCTTTCGACAAGGTTTCTCTTGGCCAACGGCTGTGTCGGGCGCGAGCATATCGACGCACTGTGAAGGATGCGGTTCTTTGCTCGTGACGATCTGCCGCCAAAGCTTTACGAGACGATCCCCATCACGTGGCCTTTTGCGTTTGGGGACTCGATTTGATCGACCTTCAGAAAGCGCCCGGGGCTTCACCCACCTACTCGTCGCGGTGAACAAGTTCACCAAGTGGATAGAGGCCAAGCGGTCGTGGCGCCACGTCGGTACAAGCGGCCATCTTCTTCCGCGACATCGCTTTTAGGTTTGGAGTCCCAAACTCCATCATCACCGACAACGAACACGATTCACGGGAAGAATTTCTCGAGTTACGTGGCGACTTCAACATCCGTGTCGATTAGGCGTGATAGCCCATCCGCGGACTAACGGCGGTCGGCGCACTAACGGCATGATCCTTCAGAGACTCAAGCGCGGATCTTCGGTCGGCTCGAGCATTTCGCGGCGCTGGTAGCCGAGCGCCTCCGTGCTCTGGAGTCTGCGGACCACGCCGGCCGAGGCGACCGGGTTCACACCCTTCTTTATGGTGTTGGCGTTGAAGCCGTTTTGCCCACGACCGAATCGGCTCCCGAGATTGCAAGCCTTCGATGAGGCTCGGGGCTCGCCTCGCAACAAGGCGCCATCGACCCGGCTCGGCGAGGCGGCGGCGTGGCGCCCTGCGGCCGGCGGATATCAACAAGCCTCGCGCGCTACCACACCGCCAAGTTCGGGGCGATCGCTTCGTGGCTGGCGACTTGGTTCTGCGTCGGGTCGGACAACCAAAGATAAGCACAAGTAGCGCCCCCACAGGAGGTCCTTTCACCATCGTGGAAGTTCTCCGACTGGCACCTTCCGACTCAAGGACGCCGATGGTGCATCCTCCTAATGCGGAACATTGAAAAGTTAAGCGATTCTATCCCTAAACTCTTTTCCTCTTCCTAGCATGCTCTTTACCTTCTTCCTTCCAAGCACACGGTCGCCGTGCGACTCTTCGAAGCTGCCTTTCGGCACCCGTTGAGCCGCTCTCGTCGGCACTTGCGCGGGTTGATGACCCAACCACAACAAGGTCCTTCCGGCGGTAACCCCTTTGACCCAAGTGCTACACCTCGCCCGGCTATGGTTGCTAACACTTCGCGGAAGAAGGAAGTACCCGAGTGGAGTGACCTTTGGGTCGGCAGGAACACTCCTCCCGCACGTACTCGGCTATCCCACGCGCTTATGAGTGCGTGACCCGACGGTCATGAGGTCCATCCCGGCGGTAACCCTCTCAACCCAAGTGTTACGGCCCTCGCCCAGTACTGGTTGCTAAGTAGCACTGCGGAAGAAGGAAGTGCTCGAGTGGAAAGATCCTGGCGGTCTAGAACACTCCTATCCCTCACAAGTGCGCCTAACCACTGCATAGCCAAGTCTCCAATCCACCTCGCTCCTCCCAAAACAACCCGACCTACGCACCGTGGCCCTGCGGTCCTTAGGGCTATGGTCGACCAAACGCCATCATCTAAATCGAAAAAGGGCGAGGGACGATTACGGGACTTGATAATTTCAAGATTGTTTAAATAACGGTCTTTACAATCTAAGAAGGATAAAGCTAACTTTTTCTACTCTTCTTGACGGGCGGCCGTGGCGGCGGAGAGTTGGTGCCTCGGCTTCTGGAAGGCGGCTGCGGCGGGATGCTGGTGGCGATCTCCGGCGCGCGGCTCGGCCAAGCTCGAACCGTCGATCTCCTCGTCGATCCGGTTCCTAGCTCGCCGCTCCCCACCACCGCGAGGTCGATGCGTCGTAATGCGAGATGGTGTTGACGGCGCCGATGAAGCTCAAAGCGCAGCGCGGTGACCACCGCCTCTTCTCGATCGCTTTTCGGGCGGTCGCGGGGGCAAGGGCACTCGGGCTGCCCGGCTCCAGGATCGATCGCGGACCTCGACGACGGCCTTGCGGAGGCCTCGGCTCGGCGCTCATCTCGGCCCGACCGTCGCCAGCAACCTTCAGCGCCGCCGGGCCTCGTCGGGCCACGATCGCCACGTCCACGCACGGCGAAGCCGTTCTCTGCGCCTCCCGGCGGCCTTCAGATTCTGCGCGCTCTGCGGATGCGGAGATTTTGGATAAGTTCGCCACGTGGTCGCACTCCCAAACTTAATTGAAGGTTGAGACACTTACGGCGCGGAGTTGGTCGGATTGCCAGCTTCCGACTTGGCGCCTCGTATGAAGTCTTGGCTCGGCGGCTCATACGGCGATCGCCCGCTCGGGCGAACTTCCGGCGTCCCTGAGCCTTGTTCCGCTCGGTCCGCGGGCGTGTTACTGCGTCTGCGATCCCCTCAGCAAGGCAGCGGCATCCTTGGCCTCGGTGACCTCGCGTCGAGGACTCGATTCGCCATTTCGCCCTCAAAGCCTTGGCTCCTGGCGCTCATCATGAAGGGCCTTTGTGGCCTCTTCAAATCCTTGGCGGATTACCACGCCTCGACCGCCTTAATCGCGAGGCCTCCTGGCGGCGCAGCTCAAGCGCGATCCATTGCCTCCTCCGCTTCTGCGCCGATTGTCGGAGCCAGCTGCAAGAGCTCGACTGACGCGACGGCGATCCATAAGTCTTGCAAAAATGTGGACACTCCGTTAGTCGCGGAAAGAACTATCAAAAATGTGCAACGAATCGAAACTTTTGGTGACCTACAGGCGTGGTTTGGACTCCCGACCATCATATCCGGTATACGGTGGAAGACTTTAGAGCAAGGGCTAGACCTTCACGGATCGCCCTATCTCGGCCGCAGGCCGGCGCGCCTTGCCGAAGGTGGCCCGCTCGCTCTCCTCCGCCTCGCCCATGACGCCCGGGCAGAATTACACCGTGGCGCGCCTCCTTCCGCCTGTTCGGGCGGGGCGCCACCCGTCCAAAGCACCATGGGCAAGGGTGACAAGGTCAACCTTCGAAATCCCCTCGGCGACTTGCGCTGAGGGCATCGGTCGCACCTCCCACGGGGCGAGGGTCGGGCACCTCCGTCGCCGGCTCGCCACGACCGGCGCGATCACCGCAACGCCGTTGTCTCATCCTCGAAGCAGCGATCACGTCGTCGGAGGAATCCCGCCGAGGCGGCGGAAGTTCTTCTTGCACGACCTCGGGTGGGGCTCATGTCCTCGGCGGCATCAGCGCCCTCGGACGCCCGACGCTGCGACCTCGCCGACCCAACCGGTCACGAAATCACCGGCGTGCGTTGCGGGGCCGATGTGGCACGCCCCACGATCACCCCAAGATAAGCGCCGTGCCGTTGCAAAGATGCAAGAGTCGCTCGGCGGCTTTGCCAAAAGAAAAATGCTCCAAAATAAAATAATAATACACTTACAAGGCCGGCGGGTGCGTGGCACGCGCGCCTCTTTGCCGCCCCCGCCAAAGTCAGTCGGCCGTCGCTTCCTGAAGCCACCTCGGCCAGAGGCAGCAACGCGGCGACCGCATAGCGCAAGATCACCCCCCACCAGAGGATCCGTGGCCACGGGGCCCGTGACGCCGCCCTCGGCCGAGTCCACGCTCGGGCGCGCCGGTCGGCGGTCGGAAAAAAACCCACCATAGGGGTGGCGGAGGCACTCCGCATTGTCGATGGAAGTCGTCCCCGGCGGTGGTCTCGACACATCCTCGCCCGCACGCCGCCGCCGTAGCGTTCCTTGCTTTTCTTCCTCCTCCTTTCCTCCTTCCGCTTCTTGCGGGAGAGTCGACCTCTCGTCCTCGCCGGGCGGATGCCGCGCTTCCTTATCCCGGGAGCGGCGCTGGAAGAACATCCCCATGAGCCCCGAGAGGATGCGGGAATGTCGGTCAAGTCGAAGAACGAGGAAAGAGAGGCGAAAGAATTTCTCGGCTTACGGTTTCGCGAAAAGCCGCGAGAATGGCTCGGGTGGCCATCCGCGACCACGATGGCGGCTGCCGCAGTGCGGCCGCCACCCGAGCCTCCACCTCGACGCCAGCGGCCGCTCGAGGTTCGCCATCCTCGCCCGGTCGGACGGCCCGCATACCGGAGCGAAGTGCGGCACAGCCGCACAAGTGGTTGCACGCGCGCATCCCCATGAAGGCGCGCACAACCACGTCCCCGTGAGCCCCGCCTCCTTTGAGCCCTGATCGCTCCACGATCGGGGCGGTTTGTCTTCTCCCTCTTTTCGCGCCCGGTTCACGCTCCTCCGCCACGGAAGCTCTCCGGTGAAACGAAAGCGGCTGCCGCCGACGTTCGAGCGTGAGCCATTGAACGCCCGGCCCTTGTTAGACGAGGCGGCTTCACCTCCAGTACTCCGTGCTCGGCCGGGAAGGCCGGAGGCGAGCCACCAGGCGCCCGGCGTCCCGACGGCTTTGTCCTTCGAGCCTTGCACGGAAAGTGCCTCCACAACGCCAGTCTGGCTCGATCCCCAAGAAGGCCGCACAGCGTGATGAAGATGGCGATGTGGAGGACCCCATTAGGGTTGAGATGGTGCACCTCCACCTTGTAATGAAACAACGACCCGGACGAGCGGGTGCGTGAGCCAAAGCCGCGCTCGAAGAACGAGGCGGGCACCACGATCTCGTCGCCCGCGCGGGGTGATAGCCAGTCGGCACCCTCGGTAGGAAAGGTCCTGCGGCATGAGGAAGCCCTTCTTCACCAAGCCGATCGCACGGCTGTCTTGCGCGGAGCACTCCGGCCCCGACATCTTCACAGGGGAGACGACTGGAAGGTGAGAAAGAAAGGCTGGGGTTTTCTTTCCTTAGCTCTCTGTGCTCTTCTTGTTTGAGCGAGAGATGAAAAGGGCAAGAAAACGTGACCACTCAAAGCACCCAGGCGTATTTATAGAGGACGAGCGAGCGCCGGCGAGCGGCCCGTCAAGTGAAGCGTCGCGACCACCCTCGTCTGTCGCGCCCGGCTGTAACTCCGGTTTCCAATACCACTCCGCTTTTAATCCTGTCTTGTCAGCGTAAGGGCCATAAAGACGCCGCCCGAACAACGTGTCCGTAACCTCTCGGTCTCGCCTTTAGGCGGAGCAGTTGCTCGGCGCGCGAAAGCCCATCAGGCGCTGCGCCCCAAGACGGCAAAAGCTTTGTGGCTTGCGCCAGGCCCAGCGAGGAGCTGTGGGTTCAAAAGGCCTACCCCACGGATGGGTATAAAGCCGCCCAAAGAAAACTTGAGCAAGGGGCGGTATGAGGTGAGCCACGGTGGGCCCTCGGTTAGGTCGGTGACGGCCTAATCACCTCTACTCGCGTCCGAGACCATACTTCACACTCTCCGGGAGCTCATCAATGGCGACGGCCCGGTGTGCCACTGGTCGGCGGACGACCTAGAGTCCATACGGATTGAGTAAAGAAAGGTTTTTATGGGTCGCCCCACAGCGGGCGGTGACACCCTACTCGGGACCGTCCCGCTCGGAAGGGTCCCCTTGGGCGGACCTCCCAGGACCCACTCGGACTACCGTTATTAGCTCCACGAGCACGGCGTTCAAACCAACGCAGTAAACGCGCCGCTCATCCCCTCCGGTCCCACACTGCGGATGGGGTATGCATGTGGGATAGACGGCGGCCATTCCTCTCGCGGCTACCCTCGCCCGACGAGGACTCGAGAAGGATGCCCCGTCCGGCTCGACGATAACGAGCACTCACGTCCAGCCACGACGCAGAACGAGCACTCACGTCCAGCTACGGCGGTAGCGAGCACTCACGCCCAGCTACGACGGTGAACGAGCACTCACGTCCGGCTACGACGTAAACGAGCACTCGGACACCAACCTCACGAGAGGCATCCGGTCGTCCCGCCGACCAAGGCACTCGGACACCCGAACCTCACAGAGGCATCCGGCCGTCCTGCCGACCAAGGCACTCGGACACCAACCTCACAGAGGCATCCGGTCGCCCCGCCGACCAAGGCACTCGGACACCGAACCTCACGAGAGGCATCCGGTCGTCCCGCCGACCGAGGCACTCGGACGCCGTAACCTCACAGAGGCATCCGGCCGTCCCTCGCCGACCAAGGCACCGTCTAGCTACGACGTTAAGCGAGCACTCGGACACCCGAACCTCACAGAGGCATCCGGCCGCCCCGCCGACCGAGGCACTCGGACGCCGTAACCTCACGAGAGGCATCCGGCCGCCCCGCCGACCGAGGCACTTTCAGACGCCGAACCTCACAGAGGCATCCGGTCGCCCCGCCACCAAGGCGATCGGACACTAGAACCTCACGGAGGCATCCGGCCGTCCCTCGCCGACCAAGGCACCGTCTAGCTACGACGTTAAGCGAGCACTCGGACACCGAACCTCACGAGGCATCCGGCCGTCCCGCCGACCAAGGCACTCGGACACCCGAACCTCACGAGGCATCCGGCCGTCCCGCCGACCGAGGCACTTTCGGACGCCGAACCTCACAGAGGCATCCGGTCGTCCTGCCGACCGAGGCACTCGGACGCCGTAACCTCACGAGGCATCCGGTCGCCCCGCCACCAAGGCGATCGGACACTAGAACCTCACGGAGGCATCCGGTCGTCCCCGCCGACCAAGGCACCGCTCTAGCTACGACGTTAACGAGCACTCGGACACCGAACCTCACGGAGGCATCCGGTCGTCCCGCCACCAAGGCACTTTGTCTAGCTACGACGTTAAACGAGCACTCGGACACCCGAACCTCACAGAGGCATCCGGCCGTCCCGCCGACCGAGGCACTGGACGCCGAGAACCTCACGAGGCATCCGGTGCGTCCCGCCACCAAGGCGATCGGACACTAGAACCTCACGGAGGCATCCGGTCGTCCCTCGCCACCAAGGCACCGTCTAGCTACGACGTTAAGCGAGCACTCGGACACCCGAACCTCACGGAGGCATCCGGCCGTCCTGCCACCAAGGCACCGTCTAGCTACGACGCTAAGCGAGCACTCGGACACCGAACCTCACAGAGGCATCCGGTCGTCCTGCCGACCAGAGGCACTTTCGGACGCGAGTAACCTCACAGAGGCATCCGGCCGTCCCGCCGACCGAGGCACTCGGACGCCGAGAACCTCACGAGGCATCCGGTCGTCCTGCCGACCAAGGCGCGGTGGACACTAGAACCTCACGGAGGCATCCGGTCGTCCTCGCCGACCAAGGCACTTCTCTAGCTACGACGTTAAGCGAGCACTCGGACACCGAACCTCACAGAGGCATCCGGCCGTCCTGCCGACCAAGGCACTCGGACACCCGAACCTCACAGAGGCATCCGGTCGTCCTGCCGACCAAGGCACTGTCTAGCTACGACGTTAAACGAGCACTCGGACACCCGAACCTCACAGAGGCATCCGGTCGTCCTGACGACCGAGGCACCATCCACAACGATTAAAACTAAAGCAAACTCACCGCAGAGACATTTTCATAAAGAAAAAGAAAATTTCATTATAGGCCAACAGGCTCAAACTTTACACAACTTTACACACAGTACCCGACAGATAGAAGAGTGGCCACGCCGCACCACAGCGAGACTCTACCCACGCCTAGAACCTATCAAACATCCGTGCGGCATCGGTGGCACCGACGGCATCTCGGTAGGCCCTTGCTGTGTCGACGGACAGCCGCCATGCCGCTGGCAACACGCCGATGCCTCGCCGCCGCTCAATGACATCGACGCGGCCGCACTAACTACGGATCGGCGCGCTTGCGCCATCGCCTCCGTAAGGGCCCCCTTACCACCTCGAGCCTCGAACGGCCTCGAGCGGTAGCGTCAACGATAGCGGCCGCGGCTGCGGCTTCTTCCTCCACGAGCTCGCCATCGCTGGTCGAACTCAGCCCATAGCTCGCCGGAGGATCTTCTTCTTCTACCGTGACGCCATCGCCAAAGCTAAAGACTAGAGGATGTCTCAAGCCATTTGAAAGAACAAAAGAAAAAGCTCGTCCCCTTCAAGCAAGCTACGGCGCGCATGATATATATACCGGGCTAAGGGAGGCTAAGCGTCTCCGAGTAAATGCGGTGCCAAAAACGAAGCATCCTTCACCGAAACCCGAGGCGATCAAGAAGACGAGCAGCGCGGTAGCGGCGTAAACTACGCTTCGGCATGCGCAACGAGGCAAGTAAAAGCCCCTGGGTTCAAATGCCCCGCCAAACTCCAGACAGCCGTCAAGTCCAACGAAGCACACTGCGAAATCGCTTAATCGGATCGGTGGACCGACCTACCAGCCCGGCCACCACTTTCGTCAAGTTCAACCCCAACCGAATCTGCAAAATCGCTTGGGAGTTCGGGCTCTTGACGAATACTAATAAAAAGGATACCCCAACAGCCCGGCAACGAGCGGCCACCTCAAGCGTATCTCCACCCAACAGCGCACGCGACCGCCACCGACCGATTCACTGCGAGACCGCGAAGGCATCCGCTTCCGACCGCCAGGAAGCGAATCCGACCACAGGCGATCCCGACCCCTCTTGGCGGGCGGGATCTCCCGACCCGACCAAACCAAGGTGGTGAACGCCGAGTGCCGCGTGTCAAGTCCTCACGGCCTACCGCCACGCCCTCGGATAAAGTCAATCGGGCGACTATACGAGGCGGTGGCTCCTTCCCAAGAAGATCGGTGATCAGAGAAGACAAAGCTTCCACCCATCAACCGGTCACGATAAAGACGAGCGCACGCTCCCTCCCGCGGCACGGCGTCACGCACGCACTCGGCGTCGGATTCGCAAGGATCACGGAGGGCAAGTACGCTACTTCCGAAATACCTAACCTCCCGACCACCAAGGCTACCAACCCAAGCATGGGCAAGGCGGGTGGCGACAGATCCACAAGGCGAAGGACCGGAGCTCCTAGCGTAGGTCGCCTCGCTTTTCCTCCTAACTCTCGATGTAACTTGCCCTTCCTTTTGTATAAAAGGAGGCGGGGCTAAGCGAGCAAGAACAAGAAAGGAGAGAGCGCTATCAAACTCCTCTCGCTAAGCCATTGGCATCCTCGCTTGTAAAACTTTGTGCGATCATACGTACCAAGAGTAATACAACACCACCACACACGAATCGGAGTAGGACCTTGGCCCAACCAAGATACATCTTGGACTCACGAGTCTAACCATTCAGGAGTGGAACGCGACCCCTAGACTTACAAATTTTACTTGCTTGGCTCCCAGCGCCGACACAAGTGCAAGTGGATATGCTCTTTGTCCGAAAACATTTTCTCATTCTTGCAATCAATGCATGGACAATGTATGTACTCGTCTTCTTGTGCAACTTGTTCTCCTCAATGGCTCTTAAGCAGATACCCTCGATGTAATCTCTACCAGAATAGCAGTTCGCATTGTACATCCATCTCCTGGTCCATCTAAAATTAATTAACATATAAAAATTGATTAAAAACTAATCTAATTACTTATCATCTAAATGAGCTAGATAATAAATTCATCATCTAAAAATGATGAGCATCCACCTACCAAATTAGCTAAAATTTCATGTATATTAATATCCAATAATCTTAATTAAATAAATTTAATATATGTCCGCACTAATGGAACCAAATTAATAGTAATTAAAAAACTAATCAATACTTTTCCAGAAAGAAGCGGATAATAAATTCATCATCTAAAAATGATGAGCACCCACCTACCAAATTAACTAAAATTTCATTTATATTAATACCCAATAATCTTAATTAAATAAATTTATTATATGCAAGATGTATATGTCCGTACACTAATGGAACTAAATTAATAGTAATTAAAAAACTAATCTAATTACTTATCATCTAAAAGAGCTAGATAATAAATTCATATATATGCAAGATGTATATGTCCGTACACTAATAGAACCCAATTAATAGTAATTAAAAAACCAATCTAATTACTTATCATCTAAAGGAGCTAGATAATAAATTCATCATGTATCAAATTAACTTAAAATGCAATTAATATTAAATATATGCTTAATCATAATTCATCATCTATAAAAGGAACACAACATCATCTAATGAACCTAGCTAGGAAATAAATTCATCAACTACAAAATGGTAGCTAAATAAAAATAAACAAAATCTAAACTTTTCATCTCATCTACATATAAATCCTAATTAAACTTGGTTTAAAAATTAAATTGCAACAAGATTAACACAAATCAAGAGAGGAGAAAAAATAACTCACCAAGGAACAACTAGAGGAAGTACAAGCACAAGAATTGGAGAAAACAAAATCAAATTTAGAAGTTTTGGTTTGCTCTGGGAAGAAGAAGACCAGTCTTTGCTCGACCACCTATTTATAGGCAATATTATTAGTGGCGGTTTTAACTAGAACCACATCGATAACATATCTGTGACGGTTCTATCCTAGAACCGCCACGGATAATCAATAGAATCGATGGCGCTTGGAGGATAGCACCGCCACTAATAACCTAGTTATCGATGGCGGTTCTAGCCTCCAACCGCCATCGATAATGATATTGTTATCGATGGCGGTTCTATCCTTGAACCGCCATCGATAATTAATTATCGATGGCGGTTCTAGGATAGAACCGCCACTGATATTTTTCCCGCTATTTTTGAAATAGAACCGCCACTGATAATTATCTTTGTGGCGGTTCGAAAAAAACCGCCACAAATAGACCGTCACCTATTGCAGGTTTTGGCGTAGTGACCACATGCAACAATCGGGCGTCCGATCAGCAAAAGCAAGAAGGAATGAGTTGAATTACATTCAGAACTTAAAACTGGAAATAAATTTAATCTGCACTTGTATTTGTTATATCTCTTATATCTATATATGATTAATCTGCACTACTATAATCTACCTCTAACAAAATAAGTGGTTGGGATCATTCTCTTTTTCTTTTAATTAATAAGAGAATTTTTAGTGTGGGATTTTCTTTCCTTAAAGTGAAGGAGATGTCTTGAATATCACCGGTGTTTTTATTCATATAAATAAACAAAAAAACTACGTAATCAAGTGATTATATATATTATATATACGTGAGGGAAGACTATATAGAATATAGGAAAGAGAGTAGAAATGAAAATGCACAAGTGTTGGACATTAACACTACTATATCAACTACATTTTGGAGAAAACAACATCATATCCATCACAATATGAGTGTTTTGCATTACATGTACAGAGAATTTTACTTGAGCAAACTAACTCGAAGCCTTCCTCTTCTGACAATGCTTGTTCCCAGTAACCACACACTTTGAATCGTGAATCTCACAGCTATAAATGTAGCTGTAATAAGGCGGTAGGTGAGATTTCCACATTACGACTTCAAGTTTCCCATGAGGTGTAAAACTTCCAGACAATATCTCTTGGAAGGTAATTTTGGGAGCCTCTTCATGAGCAAGCCCTACTCGACCTTGGCCGTACATTTCACAATATATACTACTTCCAGATATTCTCGGAAGTAAAGCATGTTTTTTTTTCACCCCAAAATCACTTGAACATCTACAAAGTAGCAGCTGATTCTGCTGATCCTTCTCCCTGAGGCATTCAAGAACCCTGCGCCAATGCCGCGCGTCACCACTAGCTCTAAGAAAGTAAGCCATGCTGTTTGCATATATGAAAGGCCCGATGAACTTATAACATTTCTCTTGGTCGAAATGCTCCTCAAATATCTCCATTGCTATGGATGCTAGCTTCGGTTGGTCTTGAGGATTTGAGCTTCCGAACGCAAGAACCTTGAAGAAGTACCAATATGCTTCTCGAGACAATAACCTTAGACGAAGAGGTTGCGTCGTTCCAAACTTTGCGATCTTGTCAGATCGACTCGTAATTACGATTTTACTGCCAGGTGAAAAGCAACCACGAGAGGCAGAGCACATCTTTCTCCATGCATTCTCATCGACATCCCCAGCTAGCTCAATAACAACCATGAGCCTTTCTTCATTTGAGGAGGCACGTTGATGTTTGATTACTCCTTCATCTCTTAGGGTGCATGGTTTTTCTTCTCTAAAATTATTCTCACTGAAAAAGATAATACGAGAAAAGTGGTTGCACACCCTTTCGTCGAAGCAAACATGCTCAACAAGTGTACTCTTTCCAACTTTTGTTGCACCGATAATTGGTAGGACACTAAAATTGTCAGTCCCTGGAGGTTCTCTATCCAACAAGAAATTGACGACCCGTTCCATCTCCATCTGACGGAAAAACATGCACTTCTCTATAAACATATACATGCTATATGGTTGGCGACACATAGGAGGGTAGTTCTTCAGAAATATAACGAATTCATTCATACCAGTAACAGTCATCTCTACACTTTGGAGCATCTGTTCCAACTCATCTTTTCCATGTCTGCTGCCAGGAAAGAAACGAACACGCTTGCCAGAATTGAATTTTGACAGGGAAGAATAGCTCACTTCATCGCCTTTATGGGCTTGGCATCTGAACTTGTCGAGCACGTAGTAGCCCTGTACATCTCTTCTCTCAGCACGTTGAGCTGTTGAAGCATGGCTTGGTTTCTGATGCGCCTCCCCTCGGCTTCCTCGACGGCGACGCGAACCCGGAGCAGCATCAGCTGTAGTCTCCGCAGGCTCTCCTCCTTGGACGACGCCGGCGGCTTGCGGTATTTGTCAATCAAGTAGGAGAGGGATCTGCTGGCGAGTTCGCCTATAACTGCAGATAAGAATATCTCCATTGGGAAACCTCTCTCACCAAGAGAAGAAGTGATAATAATTATATATGTGATGCGAAATACTCTTGGTTTCGTGTCAAAGTTTTTGCTTTGATTTCTTTGACTGGAAGACTAGCGAAAATGACATGACGCGGTAGTCTACGCAGTTGCTATCTCCTTTCTGCACATCGCTAGCAGCTACTTTTCTTAACTAGTAGCATTATGGCAACCATTTTAACAGGTAGTCAATTTTATAATTTTTTGGGATTAATTAACAATTCTGAAATAAATTCTTGCTCAGAATATTCTACAAAGCCTAGGAAATTAAATGTTAAATTTGATTTGTTTCCAACTAAATTCAGTCATCAAGTTATAAATTTTATTTTATAATGCGTGTTTTTATCTGCACGAAGGTTGAAAAAGTGCTATGTTCGATGAAAATCAAAGAGAGAAAATGATACAATACCTTTCAATTAAGTGCTTCGAGAAGTTGAATGATGATTATTTGTGTACATTAATTCTATTTATGGTATATATGTATGATGATTAATTTGACAATAATATCTGTGATGGAATACTTTATTTGTGGAAAGCCCAAAGTACTGTGTTGGGTTAATTTTTTTATTTGTATCAAGAAATGTAGCGTAGGCGTGTGCAACTGTAACGACCCCCATTTTAACAGGCAGTCATTTTTTATAATCTTTTGGGGATTAACTCACAATTCTGAAATAAATTCTTACTCAGAATATTCTACAAAGCCTAGGAAATTAAATGTTAAGTTTGATTTGTTTCCAACTAAATTCAGTCATCAAGTTATAAATTTCATTTTATAATGCGTGTTTTGATCAGCATGAATGTTAAAAAGGTGCTATGTTCAATGAAAATCAAAGAGAAAATGATGCAATACCTTTCAATTAAGTGCTTCGATCGAGAAGTTGAATGATGATTATTTGTGTAGCACTGAATTTTAGGAAATGAGGCGATACCTTTCAATTAAGTCTGAGGAAAATCTACTGTAGAGCGCCGCACGTCCCTTGCGCCTTGCCACGGAAAGGAATATCTCCATTTGCGGGACTCTGTCCTCAGGAAGATTGTGCAACGGGAGGACAAGAGAATGAGCAGCGAGTCGAGAAATATGACGTCCCTGAAACCCAATTTATGCTCTGCTTCTGGTCATTGCTGGTTAGGAAAGTCAAGCCTCGTGGTCAAAACTCAGAGAGCAAATGACGAACAAGAATAGAGACAGAGAGCGCGCGAGGAATTGCTCTGAGCGCCGAAAAATCAGTCCATTCTTTTTTTTTTTTGAAGCTGTAAAAATCAATCCATTCGTGCATGATCTATGACAAATGGGCTTCCTCTCTCGTGTACCTGCTGACTTTGGCCAAAAACTCTAGGATTCACTTAAGAAAACAACAATCGAACTAAACTTGGCTCTCAGTGAGCATGCGCGTCGAGCTGTGCTCCAACGCGGGTGGAGCAAACGCTCGGTCTCTACTACTGCTTGAGTTTTTCTTTCCTTCTTTGTTACATGTACTCTACTGATTAGCAACAGGTACTACTCTTGACTCTTTGGGTCTACGCTTACTCAGCCATCATCATCTGTTTATCTGCAGAATTTGCCGTACAGCTAGGCTGCTATTACTTCCCTTGATTCTCCCATAGTGCTAGTTTTCAAGGATGGAAGCGCACCAAGAGGGGGTGATTTGATGCAAACTACTCTTTCCGGTCATGAATAGTTGTTGTTTTGGATATCGATACCGTCTTCAAAATATACCTTTGACTATTAATTTCTATTATAAAATATTTATAAAACCCAATAAAATTATATCATGAGTTAAATTTGGTCTTAATTTGAATTTTGGCATTTATCTGGGATTTCTAGAATTTTTGCAACAAAGACAAATGCCTTTAATAAACCTAGTGAGTTTTTTGAAATTTCAAAGTTCAGTTTTAAATCATCACAAAGCCTAGAAAAATTTCTATAAATCCTAGATAGTCTCTAGATCATCTCCAAAAAGTTTTAGAAGTTTTTGAATTCATTTAATGCTTTAGGAAAAAAATCTAAAACATCAATTCATTTAAAAGGATAGAGGCACTGTCAGATTTTTATAGAAACCCACAAGCTTGAATTTTTATGGGAACACTGGTGATAGCTCAAGATCTATCACAAATATTTTCAAAAATTTTGAAGTCCATTTGATTATTCAATTAAATACAAGAATCCTTAGTTGCAAAATGAAATAGATAATGAAAAACAGAAAATCCAATTTTGGAAAGCGCCTTTTCGGGAAACCCGTTTTCTCAGTGAGGGAAGCGTAAACTCGGGAAAGCCGTCTTCCCAATTTTGATCTCTCCTCCCTCTCCTCTCTCTGCCACGTAGGCTCGGGCCCGCCTGTCGGCTACACGATGTGTTGGTGCACGCTCCACCCAACTGCATCTGCGCGGTGCGCGCCCTCGCTCGAGCCAGCGCACGCAAGTTGCTAGTGTCCCCTTGCCACATTGTGCCCCAAGCTCTATCGCCTCGTCACCAAGCTACCTGATGCCTATCACGGCGGCCGTCACCCCGCTAGCCTTGTTGTGCGAGGAGAAAATCAACGCCGCGATGGATTTTGAGCCACTGAGCCGTCAAGTCCAATGCCGCACCGCCTGCCCATTGCTCCCCTGCATCTTGCTGCACCACTGAAAGCTAACCTTGTGTGTGCGCCTTCTTCGCTAGAAAAACCAGTGTCAGTGTCCTTTTGCTCTTGTCCACCGAATCTCGCCTCGAGCTCCAAGCACTGAAGCCCCTGCATGGCTATTTAAGCGGAACAATGATCACGCCTAGTGCCCCCGCACCCTTCCTGCTCTCCTAAACCTTTGAGCCGAAGTTCTCCCTCTACCGAGACAGCCATAGCCGCCAAGCAAGCTCCAAAGCCACTGAGCCCAATTGAAGTAACAACGAGCACTTTCCAATTCATGCAATCTAGAGCACCTTCATGGTCTCCTGAACTTGCTACCTTCCTTGGTTGCAGCTTCGTTCACCTAGAACAGCGTCACTGCGACCACCATCTTCCTCGACCCTAGTGAATGACGATAGAGCTCCACGACCGCTCCTCGGCACATCTAGGTACCAAAATAAGCTCCTAGGACCCCGTGGGTGCTTTCCTTTCCCTTCCCTGAGCTTAAGCACTTTTGTTTCTCACTCGCAGCTACCCGGCGCCCTTCACCACTTCCTCTTGCCGTCGGCCACCTCCGGTCACCCATCGCCATTGCTAAGGCCTCCCTTGAGTTCCTCTCACTCCACTCAAGCTAATTATACCATTCACTCCTCGCCACACACTGCCATTCGCAGCTGGTGAACCTTCCTCCGCCTTGCTCGCTTCGGGTCACCATCAGGTGAGCCCCTCCTGTTGGGCTCCCTCACCCTTCTCTCCATCACTCATTGACAAGTGGGTCCCCTATGTCAGATTCTCCATTAAAGTCTAATTAAACTCATCCATTAAAGTTTAATTAAACTCAGTTTTAGTTAATGAGTCTATGACATTTGGGCCTAGTAGCTTTTAAAACTTAATTCGAACCGGTATTAACAAAAGAGTCACTAATATGTGAGCCTCTGCTGTGGTATTGGAAATAAATGGAAAATCAGGGAAAAATCTGAGAAAAATAGACATACGTATTCACTATTGGAAAGCGTATTTTGCTATGTTTTGGGATTTTGAACATACAAATTTCAAATGCTTATAACTTTTGCAAATGAGCTCATAATTTAGTCAAACTAGTTTCTAATGTTTTATAAAATCATGAACTTTCTAACTATGAAAATATTTAAAATTTGAACTCTTTTAAATTTGAACTTTAATTAGAATGATTCCTAGAACATTCAAATTTAAAATGTTCATAAGTTCTACAAATAAAATCAAAATTAGGTGAAACCAACTCCTAAATTCATCTAAAATTATGAAATTTACATTCTTGGAAAAATATTTTATTTTGGTCTCAGTTTGAATTAAACTTCTTTTTAGGTTAATTTTTAACCTATTCAAAATTCAAGTAATTGTAACTATATCAAATCAACTCCAAATTTAGTAAAATCGGTTTCTAAAATCTTGTAAACTCATGAACCCTTGTTCTATAACCAAACTTAAATTGGAGCTCAATATGAAATAAATTTTTATAACTAGTAATGCCTTTAAAATTTAAAATCCATACCTTATGCAAACAAACTCCAAATTTGAAAAAACCAACTATTAATCCAATCTAAAAATATGAGTTTTTGTTCTTGCAATAGTGTTTGGATTTTGAATTGGTTTGAGTTATTTTCCTTCTTGTTATTGCTCGTCAACTTATTGCGTATAGACACTAAATCATCGAACCCTTCACGACAACACGTACTCCTCCCGAAACCAACGAGCAAGGCAAGCACCCTTTGATATTATTGATCCCAACAACCAATGAGCCGGGCTACGAGGGGAGGAAATCGGGGCAAGCGGTACATCACAGCGGGGCACGGCACGAAGAGGGAAGGAGAGGAGAGAGAGAAAGAACCGGGGCTCACTGCTATGTGAGCTCGGGGCGAGCACTAGACCAACAAGTAGGCCCATGCTGCCAGAGGAGAGAGAATCTCCATGTTGGATTTTGACGATACTTCTTCTCGGGTTCAATTGAGCCATAAAACTGTGCTAAAAAAGAGCGAGAATTTTTGTGTAACTCCTTGAAGTAATGCTAAAGATCCCATAAAAATTTCAGAGCAACATCTCATATGTAGATGTTTCTACAAATGTTTGGATTTTGACTTTGTTTGTGTACATGCACAATGAATACCTGATTGAATGATGATAAATATGTCTGAATTATCTTTTGCTACCGCTATTTAGCATGCTACCTTTATTTACTTCAAACTCGGATAGTTATTTATCACATGACATTCCTTATCATATAGATAATATACACGTGTGCCTTTATTTTTACCCTTCTTCCAATAACTCTTGTTTTTACACAACACCCACTATAGCCAATACTTGATCACCCAAGATGAAGGTTTGGATGTCTTTTTAAGTACTCTACCTCAGATAGATATGCAAATACCTTATTAAAGTTGAGAGTGCTTTTCCGACGATAATATTTATCACCAATTTCTCCCAAGATGGTGATAGAGATGATACTAATCGATGACTTTATCATCCTTCTCAATTTTCTCATCCATGCTAATCAAGCTGTATGATAAGCTTGTTGAAGATATTGAGATGGTCAACGAACCGTGTACCTTCCTCCATACGCAACCTATAGAATTGTAGTTTCAGCACCCACCGGTTTGTGAGCCACTTTGCTATATACAATTCTTTTAAGTCCTTCCATAATTTCTATGATGAATTCTCCTTAATTACTGAGTATTTTACCTCATCGGACAGACATAGGCTAATTGTACTAACAGCCTTCCACTCCATCACCTTCTAGTCTTCAACGGACGTCTTTTTCGGTTTATCCCCTTTAAGAGCAGCCATTAACTCTTGCTGAATAAGGAAATCCTTCTGTAAAATCATGTGCTGAAAAATTGGCTAAGTAATGAAATTGGCATTGCGAAGTGGTTGTATTCATGGCATGTGCTGTGCTTTTGCACGTGTTGTTTCAGATGATTAATTGATATGCTTGTGATAGCATAGTAATAGTTTCGCTTGATGCAATGCGCTCGTGTGAGTGGTTGCATGGATTGATCTTGAGTCAAGTCGTGGACTTGTGCTCGTACACAGTTTTGTGTTTATTCATG
Organism: Otatea glauca; assembly: GCA_036346275.1. Lineage (NCBI taxonomy): Eukaryota > Viridiplantae > Streptophyta > Magnoliopsida > Poales > Poaceae > Otatea > Otatea glauca. Next base: position 54,863,717 of record CM070723.1, read on the forward strand.
TGCAGGTGTTGCTTGAGGCGAGCGTGGTCGATGGCGGGACCGAACTAGGTTCATGGAAGAACCGAGGTTCGGACTAGGTTCAAGGAGGCCGAGGTCCTAGTGGTCAAGGATGTCATGCGGGACGTTCGGGCTGAAACGGTGCACATGGAGGTGGTTAGTCACGCGAGAGCGGCAGGTGGGCCGTACGCGTGCATGTGTGAATTTTGGGTAGTTGCATGTATTGGGCCAGGTGGACATGCATGCGAACTGTTGTTCATTATAAATAGGAGAGGGATGTCTCCTGTTTAGAAGAGAGAGTTGAGTATTAGGGTTTATACTCTTTTGTTTAAAGTATTGTAACCAGACTAGCAAGAAGAAATAAAAAAATCCTAATTTCCTCGTCCTCCCGAGCAGCACAAAAAAGAAGGGTTTTCGGCGGCTGTGCAGCGCGAAGTAAAACTTCATGCTACAGTGTTCCTCATGCTACAGTACTCATTGAGCTACAGATCTTTTCTACCGTACTATCGTGGTGCTGTTCATGCGCGATTTTCAGCAGTCGGTTCTGATTTTGTTTGCATGCCTGTTTTGGTTTTTATAGATTGATTCATTCTCTCTTGATTGAACGAGTTTAATCTTGATTTGATCTATCCAAAACCTTTGTAGAGTATCAATTTAGAGTTCATGAAAGTTTCGTTCTTTTGTAGATTGTGATTAATCACGAAATTAGTGTTTGATCACTTCTCGTCATAATCTGTCACAACATGCTTACAAGGTTAATAACTTTTGATCCGTAGGTTCGATCGAGCTGATTCCTTTTTTGTTAGATTCGTATTGGCATCTAGTTTCTATAATTCAAATTTCAGGTCAATCCGACGGTTGGATCTCCAGGAATTCACGATTCACAGAATGTATCTACTCTGTTTTGTTGAATACGAAGCAATTATTTGAGTCCGAATTAGGGTGAATTTTTAGTAGATCAAAAAATTAATTTTAGCTTCGGCGCAATCATTCACCCTCCTCTGATTGCTAGTTTAGTATATATCGATCCTACACCTTCGTCACGCATTGCAATATGCTGAAATTTCCTTCAACGTTAAATTTCTCTACTTGATTCCATATAATCAGACGTCGATCTCAATTTTCTGCCACCTGACGCTTTAAGTATCTTCTCACGAATCTAATTAATTCGGGCAAAGCTTTCATACTACTTGTTACACATGGTAAAGCTTCTCATGGGTAGCAGCCACCAAATCATATCAAAATTTTATGACATACGACACGAGCGTGGATGGTCTAAAAAACAAAGAAGATGAATCTTGTATACAGAACCAAAATTATGACATTGAAGCAACCACAACGAGAGAGAAAAATTTAGTGAAGCTGGCCACAAGTTCTTTAAGGACAACCTTAAAAGAGTACAAAGGATTGTTGCTCTTTCACAACCTCTCAAACTTTTTAGAACTCTCAGATCTTTACCCTATACAAAAATCTAGTGCTAAAAAATAACCTAGCCTTTAATCCTCTCGTGCACCTCTTGTTGATGAGTTCGTTTGTTGCTTTTTAGTTGCTTAGGTTCTTTATGACCACCCCATGGGTTTATATAGCCCATTTATTTCTCTTTTAAAGCAAGTAGGAATCATAACCTTAGTAGGATTCATCTAGCATATATTTCTAAATCCTAAAAGACTATGAGTCACCATAATCAAAAAGATCAAGATGCACAAAAGAATGCAACACAAAAACCCAAACGAAATGCTACAACAAGCTATATGTAAACTTAAATCGGATTATCCCGAGACTCAGATAATTCACTTGATTGATTATCCTACTCACTCGAATAATCCGGATCAATGTAACAAAAATAGCGACATAGATTATAACCAAAACAACCACAACTTTTAAACCGATGCTCCAAATGAATTGAAATTTGAAACACATCTTCCTAGGACTTTACAAATCTATTCCAATAAACATTCATAAGGATCATTGCTAAAGTTCTGACATTTATCTATTTTTAGAGAAGTTGCACAAAAATTGGGCAAAACTACAAAATCAAGATCTCAAGTTGCTCGTGGGAGGATTCAGGCCAACATGACCAAGGATGTAGCACTCTTAATCTCCATAAAAGTTAAGCCAAAAGCTTTTGAATCACAAGAACCAAGATCTCACCTATTCAAGCCAAAACCCGTCGACCTCTAAATATTTGCTATGAGGATGCCTAGATGGATGGGAGATGACCTCTTGGAGGTTTTTCATCTCTTACATGTCCTTGGCAACCAACAATACATATGAGAGGAAAAACCACAAGAATCAAATACAACCAAGGAAAAAGCTCAAGAACAACAAGAACAAGCACTTGCACGAATTTGATAGATATATCAAACCTAAGGATAATAAAAGCTCACATGCAAAAGACTCTAGTCCCTAAAGACTATGGAGAATATAAGAAAGAGAGTAGAAAACAAAATACACATGTGCTGTACAATAACACTACAATATCTACTACATTTTGGAGAAAGCAACATGCATCACAATATGAATGTTTTTGCCTTACATGTACATAAAATTTTACTTGAGCAAACTAACTCAAAGCCTTCCTCTTCTGACAATGCTTGTTCCCAGTAAATACACACTTTGACTCGTGAATCTCACAGCTATAAATGTAGCTGTAAAAAGGCGGTAAGTAAGATTTCCACACTAGGACCTCAAGTTTCCCATGAGGTGTTACACTTCCAGATAATATCTCTTGCAAGGTAATTTTGGGCGCTTCTTCATGAGCAAGCCCTACTCGAGCTTGGCCGTACATTTCACAATATATACTATCTCCAGATATTCTCGGAAGTAAAGCATTGTTTCTTTTCACCCCAAAATCACTTGAACATCTAAGTAGCAGCGGATTCTTCTGACCTTTCTCCCTGAGGCATGCAAGAACCCTGCGCCAATGCCGCGCGTCACCACTAGCTCTAAGAGAATGAGCTATGGTGTTTGCAATTATGAAAGACCTGTTTGCATTTTGAAAACCCAACGAACTCCTTACATTTTCTTGGTCAAAGTACTCCTCAAATATCTCCACTGCCATGGATGCTAGCTTTGGTTGATCTTCGGGATTCGAGCTTCCGAACGCAAGCACCCTGAAGAAGTACCAGTGTGCTTCTCGAGACAAAAACCTTAGACGGAGAGGTTGCGTTGTTCCAAACTTTGCGACCTCTTCAGATCGACTCGTGATTACGATTTTACTGCCTGGTGGAAAGCAGTCTCGAGAAGCAGAGTACAACGTTCTCCATGCATTCTCATCGACATCCCCAGCTAGCTCAATAACAACCAGAAGCCTTTCTTCAGTTGAGCAGGAGGTACGTTGATGTTTGATTACTCCTCCATCTCTTAGGGTGCATAGTTTTTCTTCTCTAAAATCATTCTCACTAAAAAAGATAATACGAGAAAAGTGGCTGCACACCCTTTCGTCGAAGCAAACATGCTCAACAAGCGTACTCTTTCCAACTTTTGCTGCGCCGATAATTGGTAGGACACCCAAATTGTCCATCCCTGGAGGTTCTCTATCCAACATGAAATTGACGACCCGTTCCATCTCCATCTGGCGGCCAAACATGCACTTCTCCATAAACATATACGTGCTATATGGTTGGCGACACAAAGGAGGGTAGTTCTTCAGAAATATAACAAATTCATTCATACTAGTTACAGTCATCTCTACACTTTGGACCATCTGTTCCAACTCATCTTTTTCGTGTCTACTGCCAGTATAGAAACGAACACGCTTACTAGGATTGAATTTTGACAGGGAAGAATAGCTCACTTCATCGCCTTTATGGGCTTGGCATCTGAACTTGTCGAGCACGTAGTAGCCCCTGGACATCATTTCTCTCAGCACGTTGAGCTGTTGAAGCATGGCTTGGCTTGTTATGTGTCTCCCCTCGGCCTCCTCGACGGCAACGCGAACCCGGAGCAGCATCAGCTGTAGTCTCCGCAGGCTCTCCTCCTTGGACGACGCCGGCGGCTTGCAGTATTTGTCGATCAAGAAGAAGAAGGATCTGCTGGCGAGTTCGCCTATGACTGAAGATAAGAAGGTCTCCATTGGGAAACCTCTCTCACCAAGAGAAGAAGTGATAATATATTGATGATGCGAAATACTCTTGGTTTTGTGTCAAAGTCGCTGCTTTCATTTCTTTGACTGGGAGGCTAGCGAAAAGGACATGAATGGAGAAGAAACAATTCTGAAACAATATCTTGCTATCTCCTTTCTGCCCATCGCTAGCTGCTTTTCTTAACTAGTAGCATTATGGTAACCATTTTAACAGGTAGTCAATTTTATAATTTTTTGGGATTAATTCACAATTCTGAAACAATATCTTGCTCAGAATATTCTACAAAGCGTAGGAAATAAAATGTTAAATTTGATTTGTTTCCAAATGAAATGTTAAATTTGATTTGTTTCCACCTAAACTCAGTCATCAAGTTATAAATTTGATTTTATAATGCGCGTTTTGATCAGCACGAAGGTTGAAAAAGTGCTATGTTCAATGAAAATCAACGAGTACCTTCCAATTAAATGCTTCGAGAAGTTGAATGATGATTATTTGTGTACGTTAATTCTACTTGTGGTATATATGTGTGATGATTAATTTGACAATAACATTTTTGGTGCAATAATTTATCTGTGAAAGGCAAAAGTACTGTGTTGGTTTGATTTTTTTATTTTTAACGAGAGATGCAACATAGACGTGCGCGACGCAAACTACAGGTTGAGGAGAAACCATACAGGAGATGCGCAACCTAGGAGTAGCACGTGAGTCACGAGTGCAGCGAGATGAGATGCAAAGACATAAATGCGAACGGACCAAACACTGCAATGGATAGTGGACCTGCGGGTCAAGCAAACCACGCGAGAGCTACGAGTGGACCGTGCACGTGCATATGTGAGTATTGGGTTGTGTGTATGCATGTATTAGAACAGATCATATGTACTTAGGCTATGTGTGTATGTATGCATACAGGGTTAACAGGCTACTCCTGGATGCGATGGCATCCTTTTGCACGTGGCTGCAGAAAAAGGAGGTGACGTGCGAGCAGCTCCGTGGCTATAGATAGGGATGACAGTTTTATCCATGGGTTTGGTACCCGTGGGTAACCGATCCCATAAGGATGCGTATAGATAGTGACGAATACTAATAACAGGGGTACCCAACGGCCCAAGGTGACCAGCCAGCGGCCTCAAGCACAGCTCAAGTCCAACAGGCCGCTTCCACCCTCTGGCCGGCGCGCAAAGCCGCCGGACTTCCCTTCCCGACCGACCAAGGGAATGTCTCCGACCGAAGCGGGCTCCCGACCTCCTCGTGAGGCGGCCCCGGCTCCGACCAGCGAGCTCCGACCCTCGTGGCGGTCGGAGTCCCGACTCGATCGTGCTAAGACCACCCCGCCAAGGCGGCGTGTCGAAGCCTCCACCGACAACCGCCACGTACCCCACGACGGGTCAATCAAAGTGACTATACAAGGCGGTGGCTCCTTCCCGGAGGGTTTAAATGACTAACGAAGTCATGCTCCCACCCATCGGCCGGTCGCGCTCTGATACAAAGACACGCCCTCTCCCTAGGCAGCGCCCACGTCAGACGCAGCAACGTCAACACCCGTAAGGTTCGCAGAGGGCAGGTACGCCATTTCCCGGAGAAATACCTAACCGCCCTGACCAACTAAGCTACCGACCCAGCATGGACAAGGCGGCGATGATCGGTCGTGAGCGAAGGACCGAAGCTCCTAGTGTAGGTCATCTCGTCATCTCCCAATTCTTGATGTAACCTGCCCCTTCCTTCCGTATAAAAGGAGGCAGGAACTCCCGTAGAGAGAAGGAGGGAGAAAAAAGAACAGGGCAAGAACGCCATAAAACCCATCTCGCTTGTAAACCTTGTGCAGTCATCTGTGCTAAAGAATATACAACGCCACCACACGAACTGGAGTAGGGATCTTCTGCCCGAACCAGTATACATCTTGAACTTCTGAGTCTAACCATTCAGGGAGTGGAACGCACGACCCCTTAGACTTACAAATTTACTTGCCGGCGCTCGAAACGCCGACAGATAGCACTTTAGATTCACGGGTTTTCAGGTTTAAGTACCCGATAAAATCATAAAATAAATATGGATGTCAATTTGTACCCATAAGCATCTAATAGATATCCTATAACAGCACAAATATGTAGCTTTTAGCAGTGACAATATGCGTCAGGGTGAGAAGGCAATCACTGCCGCGAAAGAGAGTAGAAAGAGAACAAGAGAAATAGGCAATTTGCTGCAGGTCTTTTGCAGTCTGATTACTGCCACTAGAGAAACAGCAGCGCTTTGCACGATTGAATCCAGAGAGGGCAAAACAGTGATTCACCTGCTGCTGACCTTTGGCCTTGTCTTCTTCATGGGCTCGGCATCCGAGGGTGTAATAACCTCTGTACACCTCCTTTTTCAGTATGTTCAGTTGCTGTATCGTCGCTCGGTTGGCGATGTGTCGCCCCTCTGCCTCCTCGACGATGACACGAGCCCGAAGCAGCAGCCGTCGCAAGCTGTGTAGCTTCTCCTTCATGGTTGGCGCCGTCGGGTTCAGGTATTTTCCATGAGAAAAGACATGAATCTACCAGCAAGTTCACCTATAATAGCAGAAATAACAATCTCCATGTTGAGAACTTGCGGTCAAATATGGATCCACCGTCGCTGCAATGGATCACTAAGAGCTAGCTGAGGGAAATTATGTTGTCTGAAACTTTTTTCAGTGCCAACTCTTAGCCTTATCTTTCACTATGCCTTGTGTTCCAACAAGTAATGAAAAATTGGAAGTCAACTGCAGCTTATTGGGTTTGCAGATATAATCTGCAGGCCACGTTGCTTTCGCTGCATTTCCATAGAAATTCATGACTCCTTTTGACGCTTTAAGTATCTTCTCACAAATCTAATTGATTCGGTCAAAGCTTTCATACTACTTGTTACACATGGTAAAGCTTCTCATGGGTAGCAGCCACCAAATCATATCAAAATTTTATGACATACGACATGGCGTGGATGGTCTCAAAACAAAGAAGATGAATCTTGTATACAGAACCAAAATTATGACATTGAAGTAACCACAACGAGAGAAAAATTTGGTGAAGCTGGCCTAAGTTCTTTAAGGACAACCTTAAAAGAGTACAAAGGATTGTTGCTCTTTCACAACCTCTCAAATTTTTTAGGACTCTCATATCCTTACCCTATACAAAAATCTAGTGGTAAAAAATAACCTAGCCTTTAATCCTCTTGTGCACCTCTTGTTGATGAGTTCGTTTGTTGCTTTTTAGTTGCTTAGGTTCTTTATGACCACCCCATGGGTTTATATAGCCCCTTTATTTCTCTTTTAAAGCAAGTAGGAATCATAATCTTAGTAGGATTCATCTAGCATATATTTCTAAATCCTAAAAGACTATGAGTCACCATAATAAAAAAGATCAAGATGCACAAAAGAATGCAACACAAAAACCCAAACAAATGCTACAACAAGCTGTATGTAAACTTAAGTCAGATTATCCATTAGACTCAGATAATTCACTTGAGTCAGATTATCCTACTCACTCGAATAATCCAGATCAACGTAACAAAAATAGCAGCATAGATTATAACCAAAACAACCACAACTTTTAAACCGATGCTCCAAATGAATTGAAATTTGAGACACATCTTCCCTAGGACTTTACAAATCTATTCCAATAAACAATCATAAGGATCATTGCTAAAGTTCTAACATTTATCTATTTTAAGAGAAGTTGCACAAAAATCGGGCAAAACTACAAAATCAAGATCTCGAGTTGCTCGTGGGAGGATTCAGGCCAACACGACCAAGGATGTAGCACTCTTAATCTCCGCAAAAATTAAACCAAAAGCTTTTGAATCACAAGAACCAAGATCTCACCCTATTGTGAGACACCCCGTTCTGATGAACAGGGACCTCCATGTGATTACTGTGCTATTCCGGTCCTGGATCAGTAGCTAGCACTCACATGTTTACAACATTCATATCAAAATCATACTCGAGAGCAAACAGAAGGACTTCATAACAGAAATAATTACACAGAGCTCAGTACAAATTTAAAACATTTAACAGCGAAAACCAAAAGAAAGCTGAAAACCCCAAACAGCCTTGCGATTGCCCACTAAACCCTCAGGCAACTGACTAGGCAACCTAGAAGAGACTATCGTCGAAACCCGCGAGACCTGCTTGAAAGAGCGCGTCATCTGGCAGATCGCAGTCTTCTTCCTCTGAGACAGCAGATGCAAGATTGAGTACATTGGTACTCAGCAAGTCTTATAGTGGTTCACAGATGCAAATAAGTAATTATGCAGGCTGATCAATAGACAGGCTATGGTTATTTTGCAATTGCATAAATGCATAAAAAAATGTATAAGCATATTAGATTGAAACATCGCATTTTAATAAAAGCAATTGAAGGACAGAATGATAAGCAATTATTCCAGATTTTCAACCCAGTCTACCAGACTGCATAGATCCCGGTGTCGATCCTTTGACACAAAAGCTGGTTATAAAACGGTTTCCAAAACCACAACTCATTTTTGAAAGCACCAAAAGACTCTAGCATGGAATAACGTCACCAAGTGCCCTTGACCGCGGGCGCGGCTAATCGATTAGATTTACACTTTGCAGAGGTGTACAGCTTTACCCACAAGGAATGATCAACCTCTTTCGCCAGGCCAATTAACACACTTCCTTTGGTGTGTCGGCAAGGAGATCATACTGAGCCGTTACATTATCTAGGCGTGGCTTTACACCAGCCGGGCGTTATCCTCGCCACGAAGACGAGAGACACTCACCCAAGCCGTGGATCCACATTATCACACACAACACCACGTCTGTCCGGGCAAGGCGTACACCGTTGCATTAGTATGTAGAAACCCCTACAGACAGATCTGACCGAAATATCTGTGCAATCTCCCGCCTTCCATAGATTCAAAGCCACTTCTAAACAACTTAATAGGCTAAGACCCGCCCATACAAGCCCTCGTGGTTGTACGAAAAACATGGATTCACCGTCCCATCGCTCGGTCCTTAATCCGACACGGGTGATACTCCACCCTAGTTACGTGCATATCCTTTTGCACAACCGGCTAGTGCCAATAATCACCCGCGTCAAACCATAGTTTTGTTTTAGGGTTTTTAGCAAACTATAACCAACCATTTTTTTTCCAAAAGGTCATATACAGGTTGAAAAGACTGAAAAGAGCCAACGGAGAGCTTAAGCAAGGATATTATGCTAGCGATTGTACCCAAACATGACATTAAGTATGTCTAACTCAAACTAGGGTTTACAAGGTTCACATGTTCATACAGATTGAGACAAACCATAATTTACAGGATTAACTACAGTTCTAACCCAAATTAGCACTTTTATGGAGAATTATCCGGATGCACTGTACATAAGCAAAAGCAACATAAGGTAGGTGAATTATTGGGCTCGACATGGTCAAGGGTTTGCTTGCCTTGCAGCTCACTGTCAGGAATATAGTCTGGATCTGCGGAACCGTCGTCTTCTTCTTCGATGACATCGGTGTCTACTCGTCGAGGAAAAGAAGAACAAAAGAACATTAGCAAACTCCAAATGGCAAAAAGAAACCAGACAGACAACAATAAACACCAGTTCGAACCAAACAGGAGGTTGCTTTTTACGAAATATTTAAATTCATACATCGAATTATAGATGATAAAATTATTTGAAATAAGAAGATTGATCACTAGCTTCTTTGGAAGAGGGTAAAAAGAGCAGCACTAGAAACAGAGCTCTCTGCCTCCTTCAAAAATTTCAAGAAAAGAGCACTCAAAACTATGCTATTTAGGGTTATACATCCAATAAGATTTAAGTGCAACATCTAACAAAACCAGGGTTTTAATCTTGAATTAGCTAGAGCATACTTTGGTTATCACTTCCAATTACTTCTTTGAACTTTTAGGGTTTAGATAAAGCTTGAAAACTATTGTTAAAAAGGCTTAGTTGGAAACCTGGACTTGGCTACAAAATTGGCTAAGGAAAGCACTTAAATAATATCGCTTAAGGTTGTTACCCTTATGAAAACTAAGTGAGTCACAACTCTTAAATGGAATATTTTTCTGGAATCTACTAGTACAAACTTCAGTGATCATTTATACATTATTATTTCAAAAATTCTTACTTGGATAAGCTACTTTACACATGGTTGAAAATGCCTAATTGTTTCAAACATTCAGCAAAACATAAAAAGTAGGCTCATTTTACTAACTTGTTTTGGATACAAACCTTAGCAAAATGCCATTATTTTCCAGAACCTATGAGTATACACTATGTGGAGTGTTTCTATACTATTTTTACATTCTTTCACATTTATATAATCTATTTTATCAAATGTTGAAAAGGGCTATATGAACACAAAAACTACCTTACTGCCAATTCAACTTGCACATTCATTTACTATTAGACTACTTATCAACTTTAATTCATTTTCCTCCTGACATCAGGGCATGATCTTGAGAACATTTCAAAATTGAATTTGAGTTATTTTGAATCTGTTCATAGCAAATTACATCTATTTTGCTATAACAAGTGTTGTTTTAGTTTATGGAATAACCATTACTTATACTTTTCCTAAGTATTTTCACAAGTACTAACTCCCAATGGTTTATGCCCCTTCAGGATCAACTTTTAAACATTTAAACTTTAACCCTTTCCTTTATTTACACAACTTCACCTTTACGTTTAGTATTCATTTTTGTGCAAACATGATATACAATAAGGTATCATGCCAACATTTTTGTTTATTTGGAATACTTATAACTCAGAGGCTCTACAAAAACTCATCTTATATTAACTGGACCATCCTAAAAATATTTTATTCACATGGCCTTATTTACACCTAAGCACCTCTTTGATTTTCCTAAAATCAAATATTACCCATCTTCAACAAATTTTTGCATATTCTGAAACTACAGAATTTTATACGAATTTAGAAACTAGTTTCACTCAATTTGGCCAAATGATTCAAAAGTTATTGGCATTTGAATTTCAGCTGGTTTAGGAAATCCAACTAAAAATTGAAAATACGCTTTCGCTTCTGGAACACGCATTCCACTGCGCGCGCAGAATTGCGTTCAAACGCGCTGACCCACTGACGTATGGGACCCACCCATCAGCGACTCAGGACAGAGGTTTACGGCTTCTTGCTCGCCGCCGGCGAAGCAGTTCCTCCGCGGCGGAATGGGTAGCACCATGGGCACCAGCACACCCGTGCGCACCCATGGGTGGTACCCATTCGCCGGGTGGTGGCCGGGAAGGTGGCCGCCACCGTGAGAGTCTTGCGACGCCATGGCGGTAGCGAAAACTTCGACTAGAGGCTAAAACTCCGGCGATCTAGGGTTCGGCTAGCTACTGATGGAGCAAGGGGTTCGAGCTCACCGATCATTGGGTGCGAGAAGGCTTGTCCGAGCTGCCACCGTCTTGCATTGGGAGGAAGAAGGGCGGCGGTGCGGCGCTGCTACAAGCAAAAAGAAGCCAAAGTGGCGAGTGATCAGTAAACCTGGGGTGCTAAGGATGATCGGCCTGGAATCGATTTGAAGAATTGGGGACGAATTGACCTGGATTGATGAGTTTCCCCCCTTTTGGGTTCTTGCGGCGAAACGGGGAAGACGACCCCGTGCGGCTCTTGGCTCAGCGAAATGGCAAATGCGAGGCGCAAGGAGGCACTGCGATGAAAGGGGAAGGCTTAAGGCTCGGTTTCGGCTCGAGTCGAGCGCCGCGGCCGGGCCGCCATTTCGTGCGTGCGAACGCAACCAGCGACGCAGCCATCTCTCCAGCGCGGCTCGACCATGAATGACTGAGCATAGACATGAGGGAGACGGCGTGCTACGTGGAGGGCGATGAGTGTGGCCTGACGGGAGTGGTTGACAACCGGACGGCGAAGGGCGGCGAGGCGACGACTCGCCGGCGGAGGAGAAGAAAGGAGAAGAGACTCGCGAGGGAGGCTGACACGCGGGGCCGAGGCCCACTGGCAGTGACCCAAGACTTCTCCTCAGCCTTGCCAGCGCGTCAAAGTTCAACAGCGCCCGGGCCCACCTGTCGGCGAGAGGATAAATTTAATGCGATGGGACTGGACGGGATTTCTCTAGAATTTGGATTTGTTTAAGCTTCAAACTCAGTCAATATTTTACTAAAATTTTTTACCAAGACTTAATAGGAGTCACACGTCTACTGTAAAATTTTGAGACAAAAACTCTTTTTAGATAATTTACTAAAATTCTAACACTGTACTGTGCCCTAAACCTTGATTTCGGTCTTTGATTTAATTAAAGATTCATATTCTATAATTTATTTTTTAAAATTTTTGGAGAGGTTAAAATCCTTATAAATAGATAACCATAAAATTTTAAACTAAAAAATGTGAGTAATTATTTTATATAAATTCTGACAACCGTTTTCCTTACATTTTGGACCCACTATATTTGAATTTTTAAGGGGCTTAACCCAGCTTATTAAATCATAAAAATTTTACCAGTGATGTGTTACATATCCATGGTTTTATATAAATTTTATTGGCTTTACTTGACATGGTCTATTTTTCTTTCTCCTTTTTGATTCACTGTTTCTAGTCAAAAAGTAGATACATGCTTTATTTACCTTAACCCCAAGTATGTAAAAATTTTATTTACTGGTCAAACATTATCACCAGCTTGAATAGGACCCATGGTAAATCTTTCTAAATTTTATCTTCCTCTTTTCCCTTTTCCTTTGTTTTTCCTTTTATTAAATCTTTTCACATAACGCAAAGGTCTAAGGAAATTCTAATTGGAGCAAATAATACCAAGAAGTACCAGAAATATTTATATTAAAATTTAAATTGTTCATATTTCACTGTTCCAAACTTTCAGGATATTACACCTATTCAAGCCAAAACCCGGTCAACCTCCAAATATTTGCTATGAGGATGCCTAGATGGATGGGAGATGACCTCTTGGAGGTTTTCATCTCTTACATGTCCTTGGCAACCAACAATACATATGAGAGGAAAAACCACAAGAATCAAATACAACCAAGGAAAAAAGCTCAAGAACAACAAGAACAAGCACTTGCACGAATTTGATAGATATATCAAACCTAAGGATAATAAAAAGCTCACATGCAAGAGCCTCAAGTCCCTAAAGACTATGGAGAATATAGGAAAGAGAGTAGAAAAGAAAATGCACATGTGCAGTACAATAACACTACAATATCTACTGCATTTTGGAGAAAGCAACATGCATCACAATATGAATGTTTTTGCCTTACATGTACATAAAATTTTACTTGAGCAAACTAACTCAAAGCCTTCCTCTTCTGACAATGCTTGTTCCCAGTAACTACACACTTTGACTCGTGAATCTCACAGCTATAAATGTAGCTGTAATAAGGAGGTAAGTAAGATTTCCACACTAGGACCTCAAGTTTCCCATGAGGTGTTACACTTCCAGACAATATCTCTTGCAAGGTAATTTTGGGCGCTTCTTCATGAGCAAGCCCTACTCGAGCATGGCCGTAGATTTCACAATATATACTATCTCCAGATATTGTCGGAAGTAAAGCATTTTTTCTTGTCACCCCAAAATCACTTGAACATCTAAGTAGCAGCTTATTCTTCTGACCCTTCTCCCTGAGGCATTCAAGAAACCTGCGCCAATGCCGCACGTCACCACTAGCTCTAAGAGAATAAGCTATGATGTTTGCATTTATGAAAGACCTGTTTGCATTTACGAAAGACCCAGAGAACTCCTTATATTTCTCTTGGTCAAAGTACTCCTCAAATATCTCCACTGCCATGGATGCTAGCTTTGGTTGGTCTTCGGGGTTCGAGCTTCCGAACGCAAGAACCTTGAAGAAGTACCAGTATGCTTCTCGAGGCAAAAATTTTAGACGGAGAGGTTGGGTCGTTCCAAACTTTGCAACTTTGTCAGATCGACTCGTAATTACGATTTTACTGCCTAGTGAAAAGCAACTTCGAGAAGCAAAGCACAACTTTCTCCATGCATCCTCATCGACATCCCCAGCTAGATCAATAACAACCAGGAGCCTTCCTTCATCTGAGGAGGAGGTATGTTGATGTTTGATTACTCCTCCATCTCTTAGGGTGCATGTTTTTTCTTCTCTAAAATCACTCTCACTGAAAAATATAATACGAGCAAAGTGGCTGCGTACCCTTTTGTCGAAGCAAACATGCTCAATAAGTGTACTCTTTCCAACTTTTGCTGCACCGATAATTGGCAGGACACCCAAATTGTCAGTCCCCGGAGGTTCTCTATCCAGCAAGAAATTGACGATCCGTTCCATCTCCATCTGACGGCCAAACATGCACTTCTCCATAAACATATACATGCTATATGGTTGGCGACACATAGGTGGGTAGTTCTTCAAAAATATAACAAATTCATTCATACCAGTAACAGTCAACTCCACACTATGGAGCATCTGTTCCAACTCATCTTTTCCGTGTCTACTGCCAGTATAGAAACGAACACGCTTGCCAGAATTGAATTTTGACAGGGAAGAATAGCTCACTTCATCGCCTTTATGGGCTTGGCGTCTGAACTTGTCGAGCACGTAGTAGCCCCTGTACATCTCTTCTCTCAGCACGTTGAGCTGTTGAAGCATGGCATGGCTTGTGATGTGCCTCCTCTCGGCCTCCTCGATGGCGACGCGAACCCGGAGCAGCATCAGCTGTAGTCTCCGCAGGCTCTCCTCCTTGGACGACGCCGGCGGCTTACAGTATTTGTCGATTAAGAAGGAGAGGGATCTGCTGGCGAGTTCGCCTATGACTGCAGATAAGAACGTCTCCATTGGGAAACCTCTTTCACCAAGAGAAGAAGTGATAAGAATTATATATGTGATGCGAAATACTGGTTTCGTCTCAAAGCTGTTGCTTTGATTTCTTTTTGGTCATCGGAAGACTAGCGAAAAAACCATGAATGGAGAGGAAGCAGTCTACACGGTAGTGAAAGCCTACGCAGTTGCCCATCGCTAGGAGCTACTTTTCTTGACTACTTTTTGGGATTAACTCACAATTCTGAAATAAATTCTTACTCAGAATATTCTACAAAGCCTAGGAAATTAAATGTTAAACTTGGTTTGTTTCCAACTAAATTCAGTCCTCAAGTTATAAATTTCATTTTATAATGCGTGTTTTGATCAGCACGAAGGTTAAAAAGGTGCTATGTTCAATGAAAATCAAAGAGAGAAAATGATGCAATACCTTTCAATTAAGTGCTTGGAGAAGTTGAATGATGATTATTTGTGTAGCACTGAATTTTAGGAAATGAGGCGATACCTTTCAATTAAGTCTGATGAAAATATAAGATGATTATCTTAGGAAAGATAATGAAATGAACAAGGACAAGATAGGTAAACTGGTACTAAATATACTTACATATGGCTTATAGAACGGAAAATGTCTGAAAAATAATATGTTTTGTAAAATGGATAAGGCATATTGCATTCAAAGAGGGCATGGAAGATTATATTAGTCCATATTACATTTATCTGGTAGAAAAAGAACCACCGGTACCAGGGGCAGAGTGAAGGACCATGTGGAGGTCCATCCATGTTTGTGATGAGTATTTGACTTTATTTGAGCAAGGTGTGCTCACGTTTGAGTTTGATTTGGTTTGATTTTCAAACAAGAGCTATTTGAATTGCTGTGTCGACCCCGAGTGGTTGAGGCTCCGAGTGGTTGAGGATTTGGCTGGTCGGAGACCAGTCGTCTGACCCCGAGTGGTCAGGTCTTTGGTTGGTCGGATACCAGTCGACCGACCCCGAGTGGTCGGGGCTTTGGCTGGTTGCAGACCAGTCGTTCGACCCCGAGTGGTCGGGGCTTTGACTGGTTGGAGACCAGTCGTCCGACCAGTGGTTTGGGCCTTGGTGGTCGGAGACCGATGGTCGAACCTCAGTGGTCGGAATGGAGTCGATGGTCGGACCTCGAGTGGTCGGGATGGAGACCAGTGTTCGACCTCGAGAGGTCGGGATGGTTTATTGCATATCATTGTGGGCATTGCTATGTGATGTGTTTCCTTGTTTTTGATGGTTGCGGGGACAGCGGTGCTAGGTTATGGTGAGGCGGAGGATGGCCGGACTAGGCGAGGCGTCGGAGGTCGAGACGGTTGGGAGATCGCCGAAGATGATCGGAGGCGGAGTCCGGGCAAGTCAAGAAGACAAGGAAAGGAGATGATGCTAGCTAGATGCGCGTGGATCAATGAGGGCCGTCGGATTGAGGTCTAGTTGATAGGTTAGCGGGTCTTGGTAGTATGCTTTGAAAACCGTGCAAAAAAACCCGGTATGTGTGTGGGTTTTGGGTTAGCCCTTGCATGGCTGTGAGTGTGGGTTAATTCTAGCCCTTAGATGAGTGCTCTAGGGTTGAGGACTCATCCAAGGGTGGTAGGTGGCCCAAGAGTAGTATAAATAGGGGTGGAGGGTAGCCTCCTTCCCGTGAAGGTTTTGATGCTCCTTTGAGCTTTGCCCACATGAATGTGAGGCTTTGTAACCTCTCCTTCCAGAAATGAAGTGTTTCCTCATATCATTTCTTTTTCTTTGTGCATTTACATTACGCATTTAAATTACGCAATTTACATTATGCACTTAAATTCCGCAATTAAATTCAGCACTTACATTCTTGCAATTTACATTTATGCAATTTGGATTTGCCTCCTCTCCTTCTAAATGCTGTTATTCTAGGATGTCTTGAGGGTGTTCATTTGGTTTTACATCTTTCTTACACCCTTGGATAGACTAGAGATCAAGTTTTTTATCAAATTGCAAATCTGTCCAGAACTTGTTCTTCGTGCAGCAGTTAGTGTTTTATTTTTATAAAAATATATAAAAATCTTTTTTAAGAAATTATTTATGTATAAGGTTCATAACTAATATATACATCTGTATAAAATTTCTTGAGTCCACTGGCTGCACCGTTTGAGTGCTATGAAGTGAAAACCGAGCCTCAAACTTTCTTGTCGAAGTTCCTCACTGTCTGTATTGCTTGATTTTTCATTCTTATTCTACAAAGAATTCTGATGTAATTTTTGGTGGAGTGGTTCATGTCTCAACTTCTCACAGGGACAAAAATGCCCAAAAATTTTAGAGCAAAATAAACTCACCAACCACCTGTTCCAACTGAGGACAATTTCTGAAAATCTGCTTTAAACTTTTCTGAAAAAGAGACTTTGGTGTTTTAGCTTTATCTCTTTTAGAAAAGAAGTCTTTTGAATTGATTCCTCTTTTGTTTGGACACTTGACAAACAAGATTGTGATTAAAAAGCCCTCACATGATTCATGGTTCTTATCCATGCAAGCTAGGGGTACACATAGTTGTCTAATTATTCTGGATTTTTGGAGGGTGTGCGAATCTGAGAAGCACCAGTTTGAACAAAAATCTTTGGGTGCTTTAGATTTTTATTGTAAGAGTGTTTGGAGTACTTTGAGTGGGGGAAATTTTATTTGGGATCATTCACCCCCCCCCCCCTCTGATCGCCATTTCGATCTTTCAATTGGTATCAGAGCCGGTTTTGCTCTTCCATAGATCTTGACCGGTCTCAAGAGCCATGGCGATGGACAAGTATTCCACCAAGCCTCCTATTTTTGCTGGAGTTGATTTTCCATTTTGGAAATCGCGGATGGAGTCATACATCACTGCCCAGGGCTTCCCGATATGGTAGAAGGTGAAACTTCCGTATGAGGTTCCTGCTGATGAAAACGTCACAACCGGCAATATGGCTGACGTTGAGGCAAACGCTAAGGCAAGGAACATTCTCATGCAGGGTCTTAGCTGCAGTGAGTATGACAGGATTTCTCACCTTCGTTCTGCTCATGAGATTTGGGTGACCCTCGATGCTTACCATGAGGGCACTACCCAAATCAAGACGGTTCGACAGGACCAATTCAAGCGTGAGTTCAACAAGTTTGAACAGCACGCTGGTGAGAGTCTTGACGAGTGCTTTGGTCGGTTTACGAAGATTTTGAGCGACCTCCGAGCAATCGGTTGCATATACCCTGACTCGGACAATGCTCGGCATTTCTTGACCGCACTCGACCTTCGGGTTTGGGAGATGAAAGTGACCACCATCAAGGACACCACCGACTTATCGACTCGACTCTTGACGGGCTTTATTCCGACCTCAAGACTCATGAGATTGACGTCGTCTCGTGGAAGACGAAGTCTCAGTCGATGGCTATGGTCACCGATCCCATTGGATCCTCTCTTTCTGATTCTTTTGTTGGTTTCTCTCTCTCCGCCCTTTGCGAGCTAAGCGATGACCAACTGGAGAAATTTCCAGAAAATAAACTTGCTCTTCTTGCTCGCAAATTTTCATATTCATACAAGAGAGTGAGAGAGAGGAAGAGAGGTGGGATGATCACCTGTTTCGAGTATGGTGGCCCCAACCACATTCGAGCAAACTGTCCCAAGCTGGAGAAGGGCAAAAACGAACAAGACGGTTCGGGCAAGAACGATTACACCGACAAGAACCGCAACAAGAAGGCCCCAGCTCGTGAGCTGGTGAAGAAGAAGTACTGCAACTTTGCCAAGAACAAGAAGCTCTTTCATCGGGTCCTCGCCGCACTGGACAACATCGAGCTCTCTGACACGGAGAACTGGAGTGATGCAAGCGAGGATGATCCGCAAGAGAAGAAAGGCGGCGACGACTTCTCCGGCATATGCTTCATGGCCGACGCCAACGGCATCAGCGACTCGGACGAGGTACCCTCCTATGACCAGCTCAATGAAGCTTTCTGCAAATTAGAAAAATTTCATGCTACAGCTAGAGCTAGGTGTACGGAGCTTGAGAATGAAGTAGGTACCTTGACTCGGGAGTTAGCTTCTCTTAGATCTTCTCCCTCCTGAGTCACTGATGATTGTACTTTGTGTGATGCTTTGCTTGTAGAGTTAGAGAACCTAAGGACTATGCATAATAGTGTGTCATCTGAACTAGATAGTCTTAGGTTGAAGAATGCTAGCAATGAATCTGTTGATACTCATTCAGAGATGCTAGTTTTCTTCATGCTCACTCTACTCCTTCTTGTGCTAATTGCCCTAAATTGCTTGCCGAAATTGATACTATGAGCGAACACCTTAGAAAGCTTTCTGCTAGAAATAATGAACTTGAATTGCATGCTTCTAAGGACCCAGTCAACTCATGTGAGGGCTATAGGAAACTAAAACTTGACAATGATGCTTTGAATGTCAAGTGTGATCAACTTGCTAAGGACTTACTAGATAAGTCAAAAACTGGTTGCTTGCTGTGTGTTGGGGTTAAGGATGATGTGGATCAAATCCATGTCGAGCTTAGGAAGAAGTTAAAAGACCAAACCCTTAGGATTAGAGATGCTCCTTGCGTTTCTTGTGAGGCCCTCAAGATTGAGGCAGCCGTGCTAAGGGAACAAAAAGCACGTGCTGAAAGATCCTCTCCTTGGTTCTTCTTCTTCCTCTCCTTCCCCCTGTTCTTCTTGTGCCTCTTTCTTTCGAGATTGCCAGTATCTTATGAGCACTCTCGAGAAGTTTGTTGGAGGCAAGAAGAAGCTCAATCTTATTCTAGACCAATCCAAGATTAATAGATTCAATCAAGGTCTAGGATTTGATCCCTTGAAGCACGCTCGGGCGCATCCTCCCACCATTGTGCGCGGTTCCAAGAGTGGTGAGATTGTGGTAGCTCCCAGAGTGAGCACCACCGTGTTTAGGTCTGCTGGGGTTGTCCATAGGACTTCTGACCAGAAGGGTGCTACTCCTGTTGCTTCTGTCTCTAGCAAGGCGAAGTACACATGTACCTTCTGTAAGAAGGATGGTCACCTAGTAGATTTCTGCTTGAGGCGCACCAAGATCACTCGGCGTGAGCGTGTTGCTGCTCTTAGGGGTATTCAGGGTCATCCCCAGACTTTGAGTGCTCCTAAGGTACACACTGCTTCTAGACAGGTTAGAGAGTCGCCTGTTTTTGGGCAGCGTCCAGGACTCAGTTTTCATGCTAGTTCCTTGAGTTTTAGTCCTGGAGCTATTCGTAGTCAGTCTTTCCGCTGTCCTTTTGATATTCCTCGTTTTTCCCATCGAGGTAGATATCAGCGGCGTGAGGTGTTTTCTGGTAGGAGATTTAGGAAGCCTCACTGGGGTAGTTCGGCTTTTGCACCACGGCGTGCCAACCCAGTTTCAGCTCCTAGATCATCTACTAGAGTTGCTACTGATCTTGTTAGGGATAAACGTCAGAGAGACACTCGAGTCCAGTCTTCTTCTGTGATTGGTACTCTGAGGTGTCGTATGGTTCAGTATTGGGTTCCCAAGTCTTCACTCTATCCCAGTACTGAGTCATCTTTCCCTCTTGTGTCAATTCCTTGTGTCATGTCTATGCGATGGTGCTTTTAAGTGCCTTTTGCCTTTCTCATGGCATGAGTCGCTTGAGGCTAGCTTGAGGATGTGATCACTGCCTAGTGGAGTGGATTTGGGTCATCTTGTGGACTTGTCCTTTCTTAGTTCGATTCTTAGTCCATGAGTTGTCACGAGGCATCATCTTCACGTGCATAAGTAGTGGACCTCGTTTTTCCTCGAGGTACCCACTCACGGCAAGAGTTGTAGGTAAGTATGTTGGTCATGTTGATCCTTACTAATCTCATCTAGGATCGTTTTGTCGCTTTTCAATGTTGGCACTCGATGTGAATTCGAGTTGGCCTTTCGGCTTGTCTCTAGAGGATTGGATCTTCTGCATGAGCATCATGCTAACTCGCATGTACTTTCAACTTTGTTTGCCTCGTGTTTCGCTCCACAAGTGTTGAGCTTCATGATAACAGATTGGGGACTTCCACTTCAATGGTTAGCTATCTCATACCCTCATGTCGGTTATACTTGTGATCATCATTTCCATGACATGTTGTGATTGCTCTTGCTCCCATGTGTATTATATGTACTTTGCTAGGTCTTGTTAGTTTTATGTCTGTCTTGTTTTGTGCCATAGCATGTTTTCCCAACCATCTTTGTGCTTCATGTATTATATCCTAAATTCATGAGCTCTTTCCCAAGATGTGATTTTCTTGTTTTTATCCTGTCCATGATATTGTTCATTTGGTATGAGCATTTGTGTTAACTATGGGCACGTGCTGTATATCATTTACTTTATTTTGTCATGAGTAGTATCTAGGTTATATGACCCTGATTTTCTATTACATCCATGATTAGCTTTGTTTAGACTTTGTTTGTCAGACTTTGTGCTACATGTGAATGCCTTTCATGAGATTAGGGTCATATGATCTAACTGTCGCTGTATGACTTATATTGTTCATGATCACCTTTTATTGTCCTTATGCTTATATGCTTCATACCTATTTTTGCATGAGCTTGTGTTCTTCATTCATGGCATGTATTCATCATCATGCATAGAGTGTTGCTATAAGTAGCTTCTCATCTTTGTGTCCATTGTCACCATTTACTTTCATGCTGTCTGTGTCCTCATGACCTTTTGTTTGGTCTTCTTTTGACGGGCCTTTTCAAACATGTAAATATTGTTATTGAGACTATGGATAAATGGATCTTGATGTTTCTAATTGGTTTGTTTTATGCATGGTCCTCTTTGGTTGTCTTCATTCATCTTGCTCATGTTATATCTAGTAGCATGTTGTTGTGCTTCATTGTGGTATTTCTTCATTTACATGCTCATTGCCATGTTTAGGGTAGTATCTTGATCCATGTATTTCTAGGCTTGCACATGATCCCTACTAGCATTTTGTTGCTGTGATGCACCTTGCTTAGCTTCTTACACAAAGATGACATAGCGGTGCTATGATGCACCTTGTCGTTGTTTATCATGTGGATATGTTTTCACTGTTGTCTATGGATATATGGATCTTGATGCTATCTTTAGCTTGGTTGTGATCATGATCTTACATTACCTTCTGCATCATGTTCATGCTCTAGATGATCATTTGCCACACTTTTCCTGTATCTTGTCCATTCGTGCCTAGGAACTGGATCCGCTAACCCCGATTTGAAAGCATAGATTTGTTGGATGCATGTGTGTAGGCTTTCACGGTGAGAGACTATCATCCTAGGAATATCTCTAAGTCTTCTTCCTCTGCTTTTTGGATCCACTTCAGGTCATTTGCCACTACTTGCACTACACTGTAGTAGGTAAGTACCTCTGAAAATGTTGATGATAGTGATGGATCTCTTAGGAGGTTGTGGTTCTTTTGTAGGTAGAGCTTGTGTCCTGTTTGTCTAGAGTCTTTTGGTTGGACCTCTAGCATAGTTAGGTTGCTTCTTACCTTGAGCCATCTTGATCCTTAGAGACCATGTGGTTTTAGATTTTATCTCTTCTCCTCTAGCTTTCTACCTATCTCTTGTGAGGTGAGAGTTTTAGAGTGTGCCTCAAGGGGAGTAGAGTGTGTTCAGGGGGATTTGAGCTTGGGTTTATGAGCTCATATGGCATATCTTGAGGGGGAGTTGATCTGTATTATATATATATATTTTCTTCCAGCATTTCCTTTCTTCTTATGGGTGACTTTGGGCTTGTTTTCTTGAGTTGAGTTCACTCACTTAGAATTCTGGCATGCCTTGCATGGTCCTCTTATCTTGTGTTTTAGGTTGCTATCATGCGTGATTAGCTGTTCTCTCTTCTCTCTAGGTTGAGTTCCCTCACGCCTTATAAGTCTAGCGGTTTTGGGGCCTCCTGGTAGGCAGTGCATGTGCACTCCTTAGTTGGGATCTAGAGTCAGCTTCCCTATGTCAGTCTCTGAGGAAGATAAGAACGAGTTTGAGCCGTAGTGAGTCTCTTCTATCTTATCTATGCTCAATAGCCATCCAGTTTTGCAGTTTCTCGATTTCTTCTCCTCATTCTGTATTTCTGGTTTCGACTGAGTTCATTTGGGTCTTTTTTGAACTTAATTCTGCTAGTAACTCAACTTGAACTAGATTTGTGCTTAAATTGACTCATATGTTGAGGGGGAGTTTGGGAATCTGTTCATGCATTGCATATAGACTGCATTTCCTGTTTAATGAGCTTTGTCTAGTATGCAATTGACTCAATCTTCATGCTATACACCATACTACATCATGTGGAGGAAATCACTAGCTTAGATATGTCCAAATTCATTTAACTTGCTAAGCTTAAAAATGAAATAAGCCTTAAATGAAGAACTTGATGAAACTTGTTGCTTTTACTTGCTAGGTTTTTTCTCTAGAGGTTTGTGCCATAATTTGAGAAATTTTGGAGTTCTCTAGAGTCCCTATAGCAACTTGGGTGAAATTAGTTTGATTCATACTAGAGTCCTTCAATTGCTCATAAATCATTGTGCTAAAAATGAAAATTAAACAAAATTGACTCTTCTTGTGCACATACGACTCAACACCTTGCATTCACAAGACCGCTTCCCATTGCACTTGGGATGAACTTGGAATACATCGTGTTTGACCTAGACCATCCTCTTAAGAGTTCATCTTGAGATGGTCGCATATGGCTTGAGTCAATTGGTTGTCAAAAGAAAATGCAAATAAATTAAAAACAAAGATATATGTGGGTAAAGAATGCCAATAATGTCAAACATTTGCACCCCGCTATGTCTTGTATGATGATAAATCAAAAATTTGCATTAAGTGATAAATGAGCCGAAGGACCTTGTATGCTCTTCTAGATTCCCAAAGTGTTGAGTAGGTTGAACTCTAGGTTTTCCTTTTGATCCTTAGAGTGGCTATTCTTCTATTTTTGAAACTAAAGCTAAGTGTTGCACTTGTCAAATCTTGCTAAAAATGAAATATTCAAATCTAAGCTTGTATTTGTACTTGGACATGTCTTAGACTAGTCTAATCTAAAAATTGACTAGCTTGGTGTCATATCTTGTCATTGCGATCAATTGGATAATCTTCAAAGCTCCTTTAGGTTGCATTTCATGCATACATAAAAAGAGGGAGAAAATTCCATTTTGATGCCTATATTGCCAAAAGGGGGAGAAAATGTAGAAAAGGCATCATTAAATAAAAAGAGATAAAAATGTGAAAGCTTTTTGGTTCTTATGATCTTTGTAAATCTTTGAAATTTCTTATGGATCATAACCATATTTAGCACTTATGATTGGTGTTTAGACTTTTGTGGAAAACTTGCTTTTTTTCATGGTCTTGCTCTAAATTCTTTCTGCCAACTTGGTCATGATTTTATATCTTTCTTTCTGGACCAAGTTTGGCTTTGCAATCAAATTGCTTTCTTCTTTTGTCATTCAAACTCAAATTTATGCCTTTCGTGTGGTTTGTCAATATACTCATCAAGGGGGAGATTGAAGGACCATGTGGAGGTCCATCCATGTTTGTGATGAGTATTTGACTTTATTTGAGCAAGGTGTGCTCAAGTTTGAGTTTGATTTGGTTTGATTTTCAAACAAGAGCTATTTGAATTGTTGTGTCGACCCCGAGTGGTTGAGACTCCGAGTGGTTGAGGCCCCGAGTAGTTAAGGATTTGGCAGGTCGGAGACGATCGTACGACCCAGTGGTCGGTCTTTGGTGGTCGGATACCGATCGTCCGACCCAGTGGTCGGGCTTTGGCTGGTTGCAGACCAGTCGTTCGACCCCGAGTGGTCGGGGCTTTGACTGGTTGGAGACCAGTCGTCCGACCACGAGTGGTTTGGGCCTTAGCTGGTCGGAGACCAGTGGTCAGACCTCGAGTGGTCGGGATGGAGTCCAGTGGTCAGACCTCGAGTGGTCGAGATGGAGACCAGTGTTCAGACCTCGAGAGGTCGGGATGGTTTATTGCATATCATTGTGGGCATTGCTATGTGATGTGTTTCCTTGTTTTTGATGGTTGCAGGACGACGGTGCTAGGTCATGGTGAGGCGGAGCATGATCGGGACTAGGCAAGGAGCGTCGGAGGTCCAGACGGTTGGGAGATCACCGGAAGATCATCGGAGATGGAGTCCGGGCAAGTAAAGAAGACAAGGAAAGGAGATTATGCTAGCTAGATGCCGCGTGGATCAATGAGGGCCGTCGGATTGAGGTCTAGTTGATAGGTTAGCGGGTCTAGGTAGTATGCTTTGAAAACCGTGCAAGAAAACCCGGTATGTGTGTGGGTTTTGGGTTAGCCCTTGCATGGCTGTGTGTGTGGGTTAATCCTAGCCCTTAGATGGGTGCTCTAGGGTTAAGGGACTCATCCAAGAGTGGTAGGTGGCCCAAGAGTAGTATAAATAAGGGTGGAGAGGTAGCCTCCTTCCCTTGAAGGTTTTTGATGCTCATTTGAGCTTTGCCCACATGAATGTGAGGCTTTGTAACCTCTCCTTCCAGAAATGAAATGTTTCCTCATATCATTTCTTTTCTTTGTGCATTTACATTACGCATTTAAATTACGCAATTTACATTATGCACTTAAATTCCGCACTTACATTCTTGCAATTTACATTTATGCAATTTGGATTAGCCTCCCCTCCTTCTAAATGCTGTTATTTTAGGATATCTTGAGGGTGTTCATTTGGTTTTACATCTTTCTTACACCCTTGGATAGACTAGAGATCAAGTTTTTTATCAAATTGCAAATCTGTCCAGAACTTGTTCTTCGTGCAGCAGTCAGTTTTTGATTTTTATAAAAATATATAAAAATCATTTTTAAGTGAGTATTTTTTTATAAGGTTCATAACTAATATATACATCTGTATAAAATTTCTTGAGTCCACTGGTTGCACCGTTTGAGAGCTATAAAGTGAAAACCGAGCCTCAAACTTTCTTGTCGAAGTTCCTGACTGTCTGTATTGCTTGATTTTTCATTCTTATTTTACAAATCATTCTGAGGCAATTTTTTGTGGAGTAGTTCATGTCTCAACTTCTCACAGGGACAAAAATTCTCAAAAATTTTAGAGCAAAATAAACTCACCAACCACCTGTTCCAACTGAGGACAATTTCTGGAAATCTGCTTTAAACTTTTCTGAAAAGAGACTTTGGTGTTTTAGCTTTATCTCTTTTTGAAAAGAAGTCTTTTGAATTGATTCCTCTTTTGTTTGGACACTTGACAACCAGGATTGTGATTAAAAAGCCCTCACATGATTCATGGTTCTTATCAATGCAAGCTAGGGGTACACATAGTTGTCTAATTGTTCTGGATTTTTGGAGGGTGTGCGAATCTGAGAAGCACCAGTTTGAACGAAAATCTTTGGGTGCTTTAGATTTTTATT